>JAYJMB010001514.1:0-16523 GCA_036873735.1 Pouteria campechiana
ATGTATGATTGTCTGAGAGCATAATATTGGTTCACTTATGATTAGGAGATTTTAATTTGTAAAGGTTTGACTGACTAATCTTTTGACTTTATATCATGTGCATAGGTGAAGCAATAAAGAGCATATGGTTTGGAGCGTGCGTAACTGATTCAGAATAATATACTTTCAATTTTGAAGCAATCTAATATCACCATAAATCTCTTATAAGTTTAAAACTTTAGATTCATAGATTAACTCATTATCTTGAATTGCTATGATATTGAAACATGCTTACTTGATTATCTCAGCTCCTCTGGATTTATCATAAGGTGATTCCTCTGATTTCTCTCGTTCTTGTAGCGCCAACATAGAGTCAATTGCTTGGGTCTTTTGGACCTTGTTAGCTTTCTCATATATAATTTCCCATACATCCTTAACAATGCTACACATAGATATTCAATCACACTTAGTGGAAGACAAGAATTTTGAATTTTTTTTTGAATCTATAACAGATATCATTAATGTATAAAAGTTTTAAAATAACTTATTCCTAAGTAGGAATGTTATGGAATGATTTGGCTATGGGAATCTCTTCACAAGTTAAATTCAGGTAGTTAAAATTAACTTGTGAAGCCTGCTCTGATACTACTTGTTAGTCCCATGTAGTACATAGCTCAAGAGGGAAGGGGTGAATTGAGCATATAAAAATTATGGCCAAATAAAAATTAATGAGCTAAGTAGAAGTAGTATTACAACACATAGGTTGTTTTTATAAATGTTTGTTCAATCATAGTGTCTGCTTCACTTATAGATTCAACTTCTCTTAGCCATTATCATTTTAGGCAAATGATTGTCTGTGTAATGATATGTGAAATGTAACAATAGGACAGTAACATGCAAAGTAAAGCAATCAGGCTAATATAACAAAATAATTTTTATAGTGGTTTGGGCACCCCATCCATACATCCACTTTTCTAAGAGCACACACATTGTGCCTTAGGTTCCACTATATCCAATACTAGAAATACAGGTAGTACTCCTAACACTCTTCTAGATTCAAGCTCTAAGGGGTATAAATAAGTATTTCCAATACTCTTCTGGATTTTAGCTCTAGGGGGTATAAACTTAGTGCTCCCAGCACTCTTCTGATTTTCACAAGCTCACCAGGAAACTCACTGGTTTCAAAGATCACCAACAAATTTATTGGTTTTCTAGAGCTCACCAACAACTCATACAATGTGGTTTTCCCAAACTCACCACAAACTTATATAGCTGATTAATAACACTCAATTTGTATATCACGTTGCCTCTTTTACTAGGCTGAATTATACATAGTTCAAGCACATATGAAATGATTACTCCTTGATGCACATTAGATATCAATACTCCAAAAATATGATTGAGATAGATCTTTAAAGCCCATTATCTATCAACGTAATGGAGATTGATTATCTTGGAGGAAGCATTTATTTATTTGAGAGAGGTTACTCATTTAAGCTCTTTTCTCATCTTTCTCTCGGCTTCCTCAATCTTCTTTGTTGACACTGTACCACCTTTATATTACTTTAGAAATTTTTGTCCATTGTGTAGTGTCCTGTAGGATGGCTTAACCTAAGAGGGGAGGGGTGAATTGGGTAAAGAAAATTCATTGCTTAACCCCTGTTGAATCATTTCTCTCTTTTTGTGCTCGTGTATCATGTGGCATAAGATGAATAATAGAAATAGTAAAGTGCATGAAGAATAAAATAAATAAACACACACACACACACACACATACACGGAGACAAGACAATTTTTATAGTGGATCAGGACCATGTCCCTACATCCACTCTTCTAAGGACACCAACTCATTGTGCCTTGGGTTCAACTATACCCCATACAATGGAATACATAAATGTCCCCAACACTTCCTTTGGATTCCAGCTCCAGGGGGTATAAACAAGTGTCCCCGATACTTTTCTAGTTTCACGAGCTCACCAAGAAACTCACCTGTTTCAAAGATCATAGACAAACTTAGTAGTTTTCCCGAGCTAACTACCAACTCATTAGTTTTCAAGGTCATCAGCAAACTTGATGGTTTTCCAGAGATCACCAACAACTCATTACAATGTGGTTTATCGAGTTTACCATAACTCTCTGGTTTTCAGATTAACTAGAAAACTATTACACATTTAAGCATAGGGGAAGATATGATCTCTATTTTAGCTCTAATAATATAAAAAGATCTTCCCAAAATATAAAAATAATGGCCATAAGGATTTGCAAATTAAAGCTCATAAAGAATAGATGATATTTAAGCTCTTGGCCATGGGTGGAAGGATTTGCATAAAGTTGAGTACATTTAAAATGAGTCCCTTCACCACCTTCGAATCATTCTGCTTCTTCTCCCTAAATATCTTCTTCAAAATCTCAACCATTAGAGCAGATGGGATTCATTGTATGCAAAAAAGAGAGTAGCATTGAATGAATAAGACTGTTTAAGTTTTCTACCATTGAAGTCCAAGTCTTTCTGATTTGTCTGGAGCTGCTGGAATGCCATTTAGAAAGGAGGATAAGTTATGATAAATGTGTTCCTCGTTTAACTCATCACAGCTTTGAAAAACTTGCAATGCCACTTATTGCCAAAAATAGTGACTGATTTATGTCTACACAATGACGGCTCGAGTGTAGATGCCATTTGTATACGTAGTCACATAAATCAATATTCCTTTAACAAGTCATGGCCTCCCTCTATTTGCACTTGTCTACCATTAGTTGTAGATGAATTCTTCCAAGGTTTGTCTGCCAATTGAACTTCCACAAGAATGATTTGTTTGTTTAAGTAGCAGACAAACTTTGATGCAGATAAAGGTACACTAACTGATAGACAAACAATTCCTTGTCTATCATAATTCCTCCAAAAGACTTATCTATTAATCAATCCTTCATGTATATGCTTTGTTTGTTAAAGATAATATACTAACTTTGAATGATGCTGATGAAGATGAGTTGACCGATTGACAAACAGTTCCCTTAATACGAATAGACAAAATAAGATGTGCTTCCTTTTTTCTTCATCATTTGTTGGAGGTGATAGACGAAGTTCGCTTAGTCTGGTACTAACAGACAAAGTGTGATTTTCTTCTTTTGTTCCTTGTTGTCTATTGAAGGTGCCAGACGAAGCTCACTTCAATATGCTTGAACAGATGAAGTGTGGTTTTCATTTGATGTAAGCAATAGACGAAGTGTGTTCTACTTCATGTTGGAGAGAATACTTTGCATGTCGCATTTGTCTGTCATAGATTATAGATGATTGTGCTTTTATCTATTATAGCCCATTTTGATCCAAGTATCTCTTTGTTTATTCAGCTTCGTTTATGCTCTCTATACAGCTTTTACTTCGTCTTCTGCTTTGGCTAGACTTCATTTGTTGTGATAGATGTCCTTTTGATCTGAAGACGCGGCAAAGTTCTTTAGATTTTCTGCACACTTTGAGCAACAAAAGGGGTTTGTTCTAGGTAACTTCCTCAGTTTTTCAATCTTGATTTGTCTGTCTTGGCTTAGCTAAAGTTGCACTACCTTCTATCAAGCCTTCTTATCCTCAGACGAATCTGTTCTTCTAACTTTGTTGCTCAAACAAAGTCTCTTTTCTCATGCATGGTCATCTGGGCAGCTACTTCTTTGTTTCTCTGTCTGAGTATTTTATGGAGCTTCTCCTTCTTTCTTTATCTCAGACAGGCTTTGTCTGGTCGGTGTAGAAAGTTTGAATTTCTTAAATCGCGTTATGCTTCTTTGACCATTGCTTTGTCTTCAACTTCTTTGTCTGCCAAGCTTTGAGTTTCTTCTTCATCCTTGTGCTTTGTCTTGGACAGACACTAATTAGACTAAGTATAAGTAGTCTAATTTTCTCAAACAAAATTTAAGCTCTCTGATCATGGTTTATTCTTTAACTTCTTGTTTTGCATTTGTCTGTTGATATTTTCTCATTGAGGTTGACAGACAACACAAACTTATTGTAGCACATCTTTGAAGCCTTATGTTTCTCCCATGCTTTTCTTCATGGAAGCTTCAACTACAACAAGGCAACCTTTCTTATTGCGTGTCTTTTGTTTCGTTCTTCTTCTTCTTCTTTTTCCATGCTTTTCATCAGTTTAGCTCCTTTTAGAACGTAGCAGATTGTTATGGCAGTTTGTTGTAGATGATCATTATCCTGCACTTAAATGTTTCTACACTTGCTACAATGTTAACTTTCATAAATAAAATATCAAAGTGTATTTTATCCTCATGTGATTGTGTCATGTTGTAAAGCAAGGATAATATATATTTCCATGAAATGCATAATATGAAAGCTTAAATAATTATGGCGCTTAATATGATTTAGCAAATTTATGTAGTAAATATTATATGCTTATTTAATTAAACATTAATATTTTTCATGAGCATATAGTTTCTTTAATATAAGTTTTGTTATCATCAAAATCATTATAGTATAATCCCAACATTTTCCCCGTTTTGATGATGACAAAAACTTGAAGACTTGTGATTAGAAGTTTTAAGTTTTGTTATCATCAAAATCATTATAGTATAATCCCAATACATTGTAGGTAGTTGGCTTCCTTTGAATGTTAAAGACTATTTTGAATTTTCTCCCATTGAAAAAGTTATCTTCTTGATAAACTTGTTATAGCTGGAAAGCTTGCGGTGCCGTCCTTGAAGAAGATGCCTCTCTAGTTTTGGCAAACATTGGATAAAGACTTTTCGCATGATTGACTCTTTCATTAATTTGGAAACATGCCCATTAAGATTGAAGGGATGCAACTATTGAACCAAATGGTGCATATGGCAAATAGTCAAGTTGTGACGATGAGCAATAACATATGAGTGAACATTTGTGGTACTGATAATTGTATTTCCAAGCATTGCAGAAACATACATAAATATACAGAAAAACAATTCAAATATAGTGGATAGCATACACAGATAATACATCAGCAAGAAAAATTCACTAACCGAAAGAAGACAAGAATGATAAAAAAGAATGACATTGAAACTTTGAAAAGAAGCCACAAAGAACATCTGTAGCTATGAAGTTCAAGCCTCAATGAGTGGTTGAGTAAATCTTCTACAAATAAAGTTAATATCAGATAGCATCTACCTCAGGAAAATTTAGATAAATTGTTCCATGGACAAGTGAGATAAACTGCTTATACTCAACATCTCTCCACAACACAAAGACGAATTCAGTTTGGAGAAGCAAAGACAAAACAGAGCTGAACTCAAACAAATGAAGGGCTAAAATGGAATCAAATTATTTAAGCATTTGTCAATCATATAAAGTCTATATGAAACTAAAGAAGAATAAGAAACCTATTTGCAATCCTCTATAGTAGATACAAAAGACAAAGAAGAAGTGGCACAACAGCTACAAAAGAATAACTTTGTCTACCACCTTCATTTGCAAGTTTGTCTGCCACTTACAACAAACAAACCATTGGATGAACTGCTAAAGAAAGGATTTGTCTGCACGTCATAACTTCATCTATCACTTATAATAGATAAACCAACAGGCAAACTATGTGAAAGACTTCATCAGCAGCCTACAACTTCGTCTATAGATCTCAAAAGGCAAACAATAGATAAAGTTTTGTCTATCACAAAGAAGCCTTGTTTACGCCAACTAGAGTTGTCTGTTTATTACAATAGACAAACCAATAGACAAGGCTACGTTTTCTTGTGAAAGAAAACTTTGTTTGGTGAAAGAAATTTCATCTGCTAGGAAGAAGCCTTGTCCATGTCAATAAGAGTCATCTGTTACTTACAACAAACAAACTGACAGACAAAGCAACTTCGTCTGGTGAAAAAGAACTTCGTATGAACTTCATTTGTGCTTCTACAATTTGTTTATCACTTATAGTAGACAAAATAGAAGACAAAGTTGTCTATTATGTGTATTTACTTAGAGCCAATTTGTCTGTTACTTATAAGGGATAATCCAGGACTTGATCAAACAAAGTCCTTAGACAAACATTGGCTAAATCTCTATGGCATATCATGACGAGTAGAAGTCACTTTTACTAGACATTGCTGACTGCACTCTCTAGTCAAACTTTCATTTGAAGTAGACTCTATTAAACAAACTAGATAAATTGAGCTTAGCTAAAGAAGAAAATAAATTCAAAGGAAAGCAGTCTTCACTCTAACAAAGGTTGCAACTTTCAGAGGCTATACCCTTCTGGCTTAATGAGCACCTTTCCTAAATAATGAAAAACTTAGTCATGCAGAAAAGTCTTTATTTGGTATTTGCCAAAATCAAAAAGGCATCTTCTTCAAGGACGACACTTCCGGTTTTTCAGCTACAATGAGTTTATTAAGAAGACAACTTTTCAATAAGAGAAATCAGTAAGGTCTTCAACATTCAAAGAAATCTAACTACCTCCAATAGGCAATAGTTTCTGAAGCAATATAGAGGTAGTGCAATGTCAACAAAGAAGGTTAAGGAAGTTGAGAGAAAAATAATAACAAAACTTAAATGAGTAACATCTTTCAATCAGACTATGCTTCCTCTTAAATAATCAATCTCCACTAAGCTAATAGATAATAAGCCTAAAAGTTCTATCTTAATCTTATATCAAGAGTATTAATATCTAATGTGCTTCAACAAAATATCACTTTAAATGTGCTTAAACTCTATAAAAATCAGCCTAATAAAAGAGGCAATGTAATGTGCAAACTGAGTGCAGTTAATTAACTATGTGAGTTTGTGGTGAGCTCAAGAAATCACATTGTATATGTTGTTGGTGAGCTCTGGAAAACCAACAAGTTTACTGGAGATCTTGGAAACCAGTGAGTTTCCTAGTAAACTCGTGAAATTGGAAGAATGCTGAGAGTAATATGTTTATGTCCCTTGGAGTTGGAATCCAGAAGAGTGTTGGGAATACTATTTATGCCCCCTAGAGCTAGAAGCTATAAGAGTGCTAGAAGCACTAGTGTATTTCCATTATATGAGATATAGTGGAACCAAAGACACAATGATGTGTGCTCGTGGAAGAGTGGATGTAGGGATGGAATTCCTAAACCACTATAAAAATTACTATGTTTTGTTTGCCTAATTATTTTACTTTGCATATAATTATCTCATCATCACATTTCACATATCACTACACACATAATTACTTATCTAAAATAAGTATAGCTACGAGAAGTTGAAATTGGAAATGAAGTAGTCACTATAACAAAATGAATAGACATGGAAATTGTATACATGTTACATCACAACTTCTGTTTAGCTCATTAATTTTGATTTGGCCATAATTTTCATATGCTCAATTCACCCCTCCCCTCTTAAGCTATATATTACATGGGACGAATAATAGCCTCTGAGAGTTACAAACTGTAGAGTCCCATAGTATGGCTTGACCCAAGCGGGGAGGGGTGAATTTCGTATCTAAAAATTCATTGCTTAACCCCTATTTAAATATTTAAAGATAAAACAAATAAGCAAACACACACACAAACAACATGATTTTTATAGTGGTTCGGAAACCCCATCCCTACATCCACTCTTCCAAGAGCAAACACTCATTGTGCCTTGGCTTCCACTATATCTCATATAATGGAAAAATAAAAGTGCTCCGAACACTCTTCTAGATTCCCGCTCTAGGGGGTGTAAACAGCGTTTCCAACACTCTTCTGGATTCCAACTATAGGGGGCATAAACATAGTGCTCCTAGCACTCTTCTGATTTTCACGAGCTCACCAGGAAAATCACTGGTCTCGAAGATCACCAACAAACTTGTTGGTTTTCAAGAGCTCACCAATAACTCTTTGGTTTCAATTTTACCAAAAAACTTACACAATTTTACCTAGTGTTTCATTCAAGCACAGGAGAAGATTTGGTCTCTTTACAGCTCTATGTAATACAAAGATCTTCCCGTATTGTAAACTTAATGGCCATAAGGATTTGTAGTTTAAGCTAATAAAAGATAGCTGACGGTTTAAGCTCTTAGTCATGGGTGGAAGGATTTGTATAAGATTAAGCTCATTTGAGATGTCTTCCTTCACCACCTATAATTGTTCCACCTTTTCTCCTTAAATAGCTTCTTCATAATTTCTACCATTAGAAAAGATGGGTTCCATTGAATGCAGAAATGAGAGTAGCAATAAATGAATAAGTCCATTGAGCTTTTTGCCATTATAGTCCATGTCTTTCTGATTTGTCTTGTGTTGCTGTATTGCCATTCTTTTACAGAGAAGAAGATAAGCTATTGTTGAAATATGATTTCTCATTTTGACTTGACATAGCTTGAAAACTTACAAGCTGCTTATTGCCAAAAAAGGTGACTAAAACTAGTCTATATAATGAAAGCACGGATGGAAATGCCATTTAGATGCAAGTCACATAAATTAATTCCTTTGACAAGTCATGGCCTCTCTCTATCTACATTTGTCTATTATAAGTCATAGACGAATTATCTCATTAAGTTGTCTATCAATCAATCCTCCATAAGAGTTATTTGTCTATTTTAAATAACAAATGAACTCTAGGTAGTGTAGACAAAGTTGAACTGATCGATAGACAAAGTCTGCTTTGCCTTCTCAAATAGATGAAGTGTGATGTTCTTCTTTTGTTCCACATTTGTTTGTTGGAGGTGACAGACGAATTCTGCTTTGTTTTGCTTGAACATATAAAGTATAATATTCATTTGATGTAAGTAATAGATGAACTTTTCTTTACTTTATCTTGGATGAATTCCTTTGCACTTTGTCTATAGGTTTGTCTATAGTAAGTTGCCAACGAATGTGCCTTTATCTGTTGAAGTCCATTTGTCCAAGTAGCTACTTTGTTTGTGCAGCTTCGTCTATCCTCACTGTTTAGCTTCTACTCCATCTTCCACTTTATCTGTCACTTTGTCTGTATTAAGTAACAGATGAATTTGATCCTACAGACAAAGTTGAATTATTCAGTTCTTTTTCATTCTTTGAGCAGTAGATGGAGTTCGTCTATGCAACTTCTTCTTTTTTCATTCTTGATTTTTCTGTCTTGGCTTAGCCAAAGTTACACTCCTTTGTGTATTCATCTTACCTTTTTATCCTCAAATGAATCTATTCTTCTAACTTTGTTGGTTAGACAAAGTTTTCTCTGCTTTATGCATGATTGTCTAGGCAACTATTCCTTTTATTTTGTCTTAGTGCTTATGGGATTACTTTTTTCTTACTTTGTCTCAAACAAATTTTGGTTGGTTGGTGTAGATAGTTTAAATTTCTTAAACAACTTTATGCTCTCTGGCCATGACTTCATCTTCAACTACTTTTATCTTGTATTTGTCTGTGGAAGTTTCTCTTTGAGGTTAACAAACAAAGTAGCCTTCTTGTATCTTGTCTTCAAAGCCTTGTTTTCTTCCTTTGCTTTTGCCAATGGAAGTTTTTCTCTTAGATAATGTAACTTATCTTGTTGCTTATGTTCAAAGCCTCTGCTTTTCTATTCTTCTTCTTGTTCCATGACTTTTAATAGTTTAATCCTGTTGGAACGTAGCAGATAGTTGCAGCAGTTGGTTGTAGACAATTGTGATCCTGCACTTAGAAGTGTTCTGCACTTGCTATATTGTTAGCTTTCAAATATATTATCAGAATGTATTTTATCCTCATGTGATTTTAACATGTTGTAGAGAAGATTAATATACATATCTATTTAAGTACATAATGTGAAAGCTTAAGTGAATATGGTGCTAAGTATGATTCAACAAATTAACACATTAATGAATAATTGATAAGGTTAACGCACCATTTAGTAAGAGATGTATGCTTGCATAACTAAACATTCGTGATTATGTATTCATATTAATTAAAATTTATTAGATCATAATTATGCTTGTGATTGTTAAGGATTGAAGCACACATGTTGTTTTATCTTAATATAAGTTTAGTTATCATCAAAATCATATATAATACTGACAATCTCCCCCTTTTTGATGATGAAAAAACTTAAAGACTTTTGTGATTAAAATTGTAATCTCCCCCTAAATAGTTGACTTATGTAATCCTATGGGGTTCGACCCTTTTATCTCATTTTTTCACTCTCCTAATTTTTATATATAATATCACTCTCACAAGTCTCTTACATTTCTCTCCCCTTTTTGTCATAACAAAAAGGATTTAACTCAGGATATATAACCACATTTCTCTCCCCCTTTTTATATAATCTTTCTTTATGTTCTTCTTCTAATCTCCCCCTATCTTGTTGGGCCCTGGAATATTGTTTTCTTACCTTTGTTACTTAAAGCATTTTATACATATATTAGTACATGATCTTCTGTCCCCCTTTAATGTTATGTTAAGCATAGCGTAATCATGAAATGATTTTGTTTCAATGTAATGACCAAATTCATTTTAATTATAATTGCAATATGTAAATATCTTTTAAGTACTAGATAATTAAGCATAATTAGTTTTTGTCAATTCATGAGGTAGATTTATATGAAAGGCAGCATTCAAATAATGGAGAAATGTAATTGACAATTAGAAAGATAAATAAATAAGAATTCATTAATATATGATCTTAAATATTCATCATAATTCTCATTTAGATAATGAGGATGGAAAATCGATAATTAACATAATTTCATGATTTTATCACATTCTAATAGTGAGCATTAAGTAGTGATTGTAATATGCCAATGCATGATCCTGGTTTGGTCCATGTTGAGTCTCTAAGTCTCTAATTTTATGATTACTTTAGCCTTTATCTCTTTTAATATTCATACATCTAGTGCATCCCTTTTGTTGTCATTACCAAGAGAGATAGTTAACAAATTTAATGACAAAGTTAATAGGTTCTTTGGGAAGTGGGGAGACACTTTGTATTTTCTATCATATATTGAAAGATTAGAAACATGATGACAATTTAGTTATGAGTGAATTTCATACACATATAATACACATGTTTAAACTTATTTATTTGCAAATCCTTGTCTCTTTTAGATGAATTTAATACTCATTTGTTGGATTTTATAGGTGTCTTGAAGATGAAAAAAGAAGAGAAAAAGAATGGAAAAGAAGAAGCTCAAGTTTGGAAAAGATAATAGCTAAAAAATGGAGCAAAAAAATAACACTAACCAAGGTAGCCAGTCGGTGCCACCGGCGCCAGAACCGGGCACCATCACTAGCACCAGCAGTAGACATATTTTGCAGATTTTTTCTGTAGTTGCGTATTTGCTAGTTATTTAAGCAAAAACATAGGATTTTTTAGGGGTTCTTCTCACTTTCGTTTTGAGAGTTTTTCTCTGGGGTTTAGATCTATTTTTCATGGAGATTTCTCATGGAGAAGAAGAAGGGATTGCAAGTAAGAAAGAAGAAAGAGAGAAGATGTTCTTCATTATTATCATCCTGTCTTAGTGAGTTATTTTATTTTCTCTTATGAACTAAATTTCTTTTTCTAAGGCAAAGATATAACCCTTTTTTATGCTCTTTGTTATGGATTTTTGGATATTACTAATGTTAGCTGATCTTATTTCATTCATGATGTTGTTTGCAATGATTTAATTTATTTTATTGCTTGATAACCAATATTATGAGTTAGATTATTTAGCAAAGCATGGTTAACGTACACACCATATGATAAACTATGAGCTCCCTTGAATGAGAAGGATAGATGGTTAAGGTACACACCATATGCTAAACCATTCTATTTTGGTTCTTATGTTCTTAAACTTAATGGGTTTTCACCTCAATTATGCTACACATCATAGGTAATTGGAATGAGTGAAAGCACTTGATTTAAACCTGCACACCTAACGGTAATGATCTTACTTTTGAAAGAACGAACCTAAGTGAGGCATTAAGTCCAACATTCCATTGGAAAAGGGGTGTCATCTAGTGGTGAAATCGGATCCCTAGACCTCTTCTTCTGTTAATCTCTTTGCATTATCTTTATCTATTTATTTACTTTGATTCTATTAAGTTTTTGAAAATTATATGAAACTTATTCCAAGTTTGTTTAGTTATATACTTAGTAACTAAGATTAATTAAGTTGGTTTGTCATTCTCTATGGGATCAACCCTTGTATTGCACACTATATTGCTATACATTCATACACTTGTGAGCAATTATAATTTGAACCATCAAGTTTTTGCCGTCATTGCTGGGGAATGGTTCCAAACTGATTTGATTAAGACTAGTTACATTCTTTCTTTTTATTTTTAATTTTTCCCTTTTTTATTGCAGTATTGTTAATTCACGGATGGAGATCTCTGAACCCTACTTTGTTTCTATTAAACAATTATGCCGACAAAGTGGAAATGGAAATAGAGATTTTAAGCGAAGGAGAAGAAGTAAACATGGCTGATAATGAGGAAATCCGAGTGGCTCAACCAGTGCAACAAGTACAACAGGCTCAATAATTAAAGAAAGAGTTTACACACCTAGGGATTTCAACTTCATTGTGTTAGATGAGGATGCTAGAAATTATGACTTGAAACATATTCACTTTAACATGCTTCCATCTTTCCATGGGATAGCTTCAGAGGATCCATTGACTTTCATTTGTGATTTCTATGCAACCATCCAAATATTTCTATTGTAAGGGCTAACAAAAGATCAATTACATATGAGATACCTCCCTTACACTCTAAAAGATGCAACCAAGACTTGGTTCATGACAGTAGCTCTTGGCTCATTGACAACTTAGGGAGCAGTTTATAATAGGTTCATTGGAAAATTTTACTCTCATGCAAAAACTACTGAATTGAGAAGTAAAATATCCACTTTTGCTCAGATGGATAGTGAAGCTTTCCATGAGGCATGAAAAAGGTTGAAAGCAATTTTGGTTCAATGCCCTCGTTATAGATATCCACTTGAGTTGCTTAACCAATTTTTCTATGATAGACTGACACAACCATGACAAGCCATGGTTGATAATGCTACAGGTGGAGCCAGGGGAGAGAAGACTCTAGAAGAAATTTATGAACTTTATGAGATGTTGGAAGCAAGTTCCCAAAAGAAGAGTGTAAGAGGTAGATCTAGGGGATGTGAGTGGGTGTGTATTAGGATTGAATTTGAGAAGATATTAAGGCATTTGTTGAGAAAATTCAATGTGCATGTTATGTGTTTGATGAAATGACTTGGTAAAGAAAGTGACTTCATTCTTGTGGTGTAAGCACATATTCTTATTGGTGCTTGCTTGTTATTCTTTCATAGTTAAGTGGAGTTATGTGGTTTGGCTTTGAAGAAGCTTGGTAGAATTGATTCATTATGATTGCTCAAGTGTGGTGCTACTACTTTTCTTCTAGAACTGTCAACATGCCTCCAAGGAAATCTTTGTGTATTAGTCCCTCTAGGAAGAGAAGGACAAGAGATCCTAATGCACCACCTGTACCCATGTTCTTTAATGAACGAGCAGAAGAAATTTTCAATAGTTCCATAATTAATCATGAAGGTATAAGGGAGAGAGGCTTGGATACAACTTACACTGATATAGCCAACCTTATTCGAGCTCGGCATTGGATACTCTTCACAGCTCAGCTAGAGGCGACAGTGGTGCCACTGGTTAGAGAGTTTTATGCCAATGCTAGAAGAGTAGTTCAGAGCAGATTCAGGGAGCTGAAAGTATTGGTACATGGTTAGATAGTTTCTTTTGATAGATCTACTATTAATCAAGCTTATGAGTTGGAAGAAATTGAAGAAGACAAATACTCTACTTGGTTGGCATAAGGACCAGATTATGATGCTAATATTTCTTACTTTGCTCATTCTAGCAGTAAGTGGAAGACTGTGCATGACAGGGTAATCAGTTTTCCAAGAGGGCAATTGGAAGCAACAAGCAAGGCATAACATTATTTCATTTCAGCAAAACCGTTGCCTTCCAACCATGTGTTTGATGTTATAAGGGAAAGAGCTGTTCTGAACTATGCCATTTAGACAAGGTTATCTATTAATGTGGGCTGAGTTATTTAGCACTCTATCATCTCTTTCATCACTAGGAGGCTCACTAGTGGACTGGGACACTCTTTACTCATCTGCCGATTATGTTTCATGGGTGGAGTTCCTACCTCTTCTCAAGAGGAACTTCAAAAACCTCTACTGGTCATCAATGATGCAGTGATAGATTCATTTGAGAAGACAATGCGTAGAAATGCAAGGGCAAGTCCATCTTCACCACCTAGCTCTCCACAGTAGAGGCCCACAAGAGCTTTTTCTTCTAAAGAACCTTCACTTGCCGATCTCCAAACTCGCCTTATGGGTGTTCAATGTTATACAAGACAAATGATGAATGATCAGTAGAAGATGTACAAGTATATGATGGATCACAATAATACCCTTACTGCCATGCTCTAGAGCTACAAAATCACCTGGCGATAGCTCCTTTGCCTTTCCACCTCCACCTACACTTTCTGATGTACTAGACGAAGATTCAAGTTGGGCGTAAGATGATAGCTCAGACGAGTGATCTATCAGGGAAGTACTCCTTTTCCACTACTTTATTCAACATTAAGGACAATGTTTTGTTTAAGTTTGGGGGTATTTAGCATTTTATTTGTGTTTATGGATGTTTTTGTCTAAGTTTGGGGGTCATTGTGGTTTCTTTTGTTTGTGTGTGTTTAGTTGGTTTAGCTAGTTTGGAGTTGCTTATGTGTTACATTTAAATTTTTATGTTGACTTAGCTAAAGGAAATCCAAGAGCAACTATGCTAACATGTTGTAATTGAATAAGATGGATTCTCTATTGATGATCAGTAAAATATGTTGAGTTTTTGATTACCATTGTAGATGATTTAGAAGGAAGGATTGATGTTACCTCGTTATTTAATGATTCTTATGATAAGTCTTTCTTTTTCATGATTGAAGAAAATTTCATTGATCACATTATGTTATGATCATGCAAAGTGTATACTAATGAGTTGATAGTGTTGTGAATTCAGTGAGTTATTGTGGTTGACACAAGCATTCTAGAACTTGTTTGATTATTCCTCAAGGTGAAATCCTCGATTACATGTTTACTTGGAAATGATTTAGGCATTTTTTTATCAGTTTGAGCCTTTGAAGCTAACCTAGTACATTCATGTCACTAGTGTCCCTATTAAGCCTTATGAGAGAATGGCATATGCAAAGCATGTGAAAAACCACCATTCAACTTTTCTTTCTTTAACCTCATCATTAAATCCTTTTTAGATTGAAAAATCATCCTTGACCTATAAGAGACATATTCTATACATATGGTTGTTAGAGAGGAATGAGTGAAGCAAAATAAATTAAGTTTGGGGGGAATTTAAAAGAAGAAGTCGAAAGAAGAAGAAAAAGGACAAAAAGAAAAGAATTAGTAAGGAATCTGTTTAAATGGGGGAACCACATCTCTATGAACTCAATAGAAAATAAGTTTGGGGGTGTGGTAGTAATATAGACCATAATAGGGGGGATCACACATCCCAATGAACTTGACAGAAAATAAGTTTGCGGGTGTGATAGTAATAAAGTTCATCATAATTAAAATAAAAAAAAACCCTAAACAAAAAAAATTTGGGAGAGTGAACATTCATATGCAATTCCATTATGTTCACTTACTTTATGAATCCTTATTTATTTTCTTTATTAGCCAAACCCAAGGCCTTATTACAAGCTTAACAAAGACCTATTGATCCCAGTGAATAGAGTTGCCTACATTAGCGGAGAGGGATCATGAAAAGCAAGCTTATGGAGTACTTTCTGAAGATCATTGGAATCATGGTTTGCACATTGTTGACTAAAAGGTATGCATGTAGCATGAAATTGACACTACACACACAATTTCACTTAATGAAAGGATTGACAAAGCATGAGTTGCATGAGATTACTTAGTAAGTGTCTTGAATGATTTCTGAATTATATGTACATGTGTAATTTGTCTAGCATGTTACTGATTGATTGAGATAAATTATCCTAACTAATTCATGAGTTCAAATTCTAGTTTGCTTGAGGATAAGCAAATAACTAAGTTTGGGGGTATTTGATGACTGACTTTCATATACATATATTACACATGTTTAGGCTTATTTATTTGCAAATTCTTATCTCTTTTAGATGAATTTAATGCTCATTTGTTGGATTTTATAGGTGTCTTGAAGATGAAAAAAGAAAAGAAAAAGAATGGAGAAGAAGAAGCTTAAGTTTGGAAAAGAAAATAGTTACAAAGACGGAGTGAAAAAGTAACACAGACCAAGGCAGCTAGCCAGCACTGCTAACGCCAGAACCTGACACCACCGTTGGCACCAGCAGCGGACATATTTTGAGGATTTTTTCTGTACTTGCGTATTTACTGGATATTTAAGTAAAAACTTAGAGTTTTTCAGGGGTTCTTTTTACTTTCATTTTAAGAGTTTTTCTTTGGGATTTAAAGCCGTTTTTCTTAGAGATTTCTCATGGAGAAGAAGAACGGATTGCAAGTAAGAAAAAAGAAAGAGAGAAGATGTTTTTCATTATTATTATCCTGTCTCAGGGAGTTATTTTATTTCCTCTTATGAACTTGTAGTAGTATGAGCTAGAAATGGCGAAGGGTGCTGTCGGGAGTCTTGCGATTTGGTACGCATGGCGTACCAAGG
>JAYJMB010001515.1:0-16520 GCA_036873735.1 Pouteria campechiana
TTGGTGAGCTTTGAAAACCAACAAGTTGTGAAAGTTTCTGGATAGCTTGGAAAACTAGTAAGTTGGTTGGTGAGCTTATTGTAAAATTAGCATGTATTTGATTACATTGATCAAGGTATTAGTGGGACCTGAGTTTAGTAGAAAAGACTAACTCAGAGAAGTGGAGTAGGAACCCAAGAAGGGCCGAACCACCATAAAAATCATGTGTTGTATGTTGTGCAATCTATTTTACTTATTCATTTAGCTCTTTAATTATTTGATTTGGCCAAAAGTTTTAAAGCTTAATTAAACACCCCTCCCCCTCTTGAGCCACCATTGTATAAGGGACCAACAAGGTACTCTTTCTATCTACTTTATACAAAGCAATGTCTACATCTGAGTACCCTACTAATTCAAAATTTTAAACTTTTGGATACCATAAACCAAGGTTTGGTGTATCTAAAAGGTATCTGAAGATTTTTTGTATAGCTATATAATGTGATTCTTTAGGATTTAACTAGAATCTAGCATACATGTAAACACTTAACATGATTTTAAGTCTACTAGTTAAATATAATAGAGATCTTGTCATGCTTCTATAAAGTTTTTGGTAGACAGATATACCTTTTTCATCTTTGTCCATCTTGATTGATGTGCTTATTGGAGTTCCCAAAGGCTTTCCATCTTCTAATTTGAACTTCTTCAAGAGTTCTTTAGTATAATTAGCTTAGTGGATGAATATTCCTTCTTTCATTTGCTTGATTTGTAAACCCAAAAAATGTTCAACTATCCCATCAAGCTCATTTCAGATTCTCCCTGCATTACTTCAAAAACCTCTTGACATAATTTGTCATTAGTAGCACCAAATCTAATATCATTAACATAAATCTGAATAATCAAAACATCCTTCAAGTCATACTTAATAAAGAGTGAAGTATTTAATTTACCCCTAGTAAATCCTTTTCAATCAAGAACTTATTTATCCTCTCATATCATGCTCTAGGAGCTTGTTTAACACCACAAAGGGTTCTTGAGTTTGTAAACATGGTTTGGATCATAAGTATCTTCAAACCCAAGGGGTTTTTCCACGTCTACCTCTTTATTTATGAATCCATTTAAGAATGTACTTTTGACATCTATTTGATACAACTTAAAATTCATAAAAGATGTAAAAGCTAGTAGCATTCTAATGGCTTCTATCCTAACAACAAGGGCATATGACTCTTCAAAGTCAATTCCTTTTTCTTGATAGTACCCTTTTGCGATCAATCTTGACTTATTTCTCACAGCTATTTTATATTCATCTAACTTGTTCCTAAAGACCCATTTAGTTCCTATGAAAGATTGATGGGATGGTCTTAGCATAAGCATTCATATATCATTTCTTTTAAATTAATCCAACTCTTCTTACATAGCCATAATCCAATTTTCATATTCTAAGGGTATTTCCATGCATGTTGGCTCTAATTGAGAAATGAAGGCAAAATTGTCACATACTTAGTGATATGAGGATCTCGTTCTAACTCCATCATACATATCACCAATTATTTGATTTTTTAGATGAGCATGCATGAACCTCTAGTCTTTAGGAAGAGAAATGTTACTTTTATCATTTGTCTCACTAGTGGATGTTTCAATTTGCTTTTTTGCTTCATCCGACTTTGTCTATAATTGTGAAGTTTCTTTTTCTTTATCTTATAGTTGTAACTTCTCAACAAATGTTTTGAGTTCACCTGTCTCATCATTAAAATCACTAACTCTCCTTGAAGGGTTAGCACTTTCATCAACTTTACTTGACTCCTAAATAATCATGTTGTAGACTTGCTAACAATGGAATATCCAAGGAAATCCCTACATCAGATTTAGTGTCAAATTTAATAAAGTTTTTCTTTCCACTATTAAGTGTGAAACATTTACAACCAAAAGTATGAAAATGTGAGAGATTTGACTTCTTACCATAATACAATTCAAATGTTCAAATGAAGTTTTATTGAGTATTGGCCTAGCATAGATTTGGTTTATGATGTAACATGCAGCATTCATTGCTTTAGCCTAAAAATATTGATGCGTATCATATTCACTCAACATTATCCTTCTTATCTCTTACAAAGATCTATTTTTCCTCTCAGCTACTCCATTTTATTGGGGTGTTCTTAGTGCAGAGAATATTTGAAGTATATCGCTTCCACAAAAAGTAGTGAACTTTTGATTCTGAAATTCTCCACCATGATCACTCCTTATATCAATGATATAAGAGCTTTGTTCATTGTATACACATTTGGTAAAGACTTGAAAGAATGAAAAAGCCTCACCTTTTGATGTGAGAAACATTATGTAAGTAAATCTAGAGAAGTCATTTACAATGATATATGCATAACGTTTCCCTCCAAGAATCCTAATTCTTGTTGGTCTAACATGATCCATGTGTAACAATTAAAGTGGCTTAGTTGTATATACTTCTTTTTGAGGTTTGAAAGATCCTTTTACTTGCTTTCCTTTTAAGCATCACACAACTTGCTTTTATCAAATTTCAACTTTAGTAAGCCAACAACAAGATCTTTTTTGTATATCTTTTTAATCATATCTTTTTGGCATGTCCTAATCTTTTATGTCATAACAAGGATTTATCATTGCTTACAATGTGACAATTGCCTTAGATATCACATAAATCTACCAAATATACATTCCCATGACTTCTTCCAAGCACTACAACTAAGTTTTACTCATCTAACACAGAATGAATTTGAATCTTTCTTACAAAACTGATTGACACTCAATAGGTTATATTTTAATCCCTGTACAAGTAAAACATCTGAAAGGGAAGTAGATTACGGTTGGCCGATCTTACCAATCCTAACCACTCTACCTTTTCCATTATCCCCAAAGGTAACTACTCCACCATTCTTTGCTTTAAGCTCTATGAACAATTCCCTTTCCCCTATCATATGCCTTGAGCAACCATAATTAATATACCACATGCTGCTTCTTTTGGCTCTTAGGCACACCTACATAGACAAGTTTAACCTTTAATTTTTTGTAACCATTAGAGAATGGGTCCAAGTGGGTTAGTGATAGAAAATTTTGGTACCCATTGATTCTTGGGTGCCACTATTCTATCATTTTGAGAATAAGTTGCATTTACAACATTTGCAATAGCTTTAGGTACCCAAATCAGGTTCTATTTGGGTCCTTATTTTCTTCCAAAATCATAATTCCTTTCTTCTGATTTTGTCTACCTTTCTCCTTTGGTTTTATTTTTAATAAGGTGGATGTCAAGGTCTTTCTCAAAGCATGATTTTCTACATTGACCTACTCAAGTTCTTTTAAGGGTTTTGGCTAACCTTGAGCTTGAAGTTTTCTTCTCTTAATTGGGAGCATTCTTTGGTTATTTTATCATGATCCTTTTTGGTCTCCCTATACTTGGCTTTCAAAGCCCTAAAGTCAAAATATAATTCTTCTAGAACTTCTTCAAGATTGGGAGTTTCTGTTTCTGAATTTACCTCATCTTCATTAATGGCCATGAAGCTGATGCCCAAGTAATGTTCCTCCTGATTTCTTCTCTTGGGTGAGAGTGTACTGATTTGTGCTTCATGTTCTTTCTTAGCTTCAGTTGAGCTTTCTTGCATGATATTTTTCAACATCTCTCATACAGCCATTGCTTTCTTTTTCTTTTTGAATCTTTTGTTGCTTCTGTTTTGATTACCGATGTTGTTATTCTTCTTATCAAAGTAAGAGTAGTACTTTTTCTTTTACTGATCTCCTTACTTATTGTCAAGTCTAGGATAATCAAATCTTATGTGTTGGTCCCGTTCAAGAGGTAGCTCCAAAGGGGGGGGGTTGAATTGAGCTTTTGAAGTTTATGGCCAAATTAAAATCAAAGAGCTAAAAAATTACATGACATAATACAGAGAAATTTTTATAGTGGTTTGCCCTAAACATGACAACTGCTTCACTCTCTAAGTCAGCCTTTCTTGCTATACTCTAGTTCCACTAAACACTTATTGGTTTTACAAGCTTACCTAAAAACTTCTACAACTATTTTTTTCTAATTTCACCAACAAACATTTACAAATCACCTAGCAAGTCTCCCTACTTGCTGTAAATGACAACATAATCAGCAAGCCCCCTACTTGCTATCCTAATAACAAATGAAGATTGTATAGGAAAATGCCTCTTACTCAGGCTAATTATATAGAATTAAATGCAGAAGAGATGAATGTAATATACTTAAGTGCACGAGTTTTAGACTCTAGAAAAGTTGCAGAGGAAATTAGCTTTGAATGCATATTGGAGTTTTTGTGTAGAGGAGTTGAAAGCTTCTTTGAAGAAAATTTTTACTATTAGTAAATGCTCTTTGAATGTTTTGTTTAACCTCAAGAATATCCTTGTTTACTCTTCTTATACTTGCTTTCAAATCTTCCCACTGAGTTTGGTGGCGAACATTAAATAAGAGGGAATGTTACAAAATCTGAGCATTGTGTTGTTTTCTAGGCTTCGAATCGTTTGAAGTAAGCATGTCTAGAAAGGAAGAAGACACTTTGTCAGAAATTTGTGCTATTGGAGTCATTTGCAGCTTTGGACTATTTGAAATGGCAACTTTGGACATTCTCAAAATGATGTAGCTTGCGACAAACTTCAAACTGCTTCATCTTAAATACTTCATCTCATTCGAAATAAGTATTTCAGACTATTTGAAGTGGTGAGAAATACATAGCCATGTGAATTTGAACTTCAGTGTTTCTTATTAGCTTGGCAACATTCGAAATATAATTTTAGCACATATGAAGCTTGCATTCATAACATTTGAAGCTTGGGACTTGTTCTTCTTCGGATATAGAGATGCATTATGGCTTCATACTTTAACATTATCTTATCTTAGCTTCTCATCTGAACTTAACTCTACAATGTTTGAACTTAACTCTGCAACATTATAACTTGGTTGCTTTCCATCTGAAGCATGTTTTATAGCATTGATTACATCCTAACTTAGGCATCTGGTCTTATTTACTTAAGCAGTTGTTTGAGAACACGTCCAAAGTGACTTTGGGGGCTCTTGAATGATGTCAAACATATCTTTCAATGGTAATATAGGCTTGGAAGCTTGGACCTTACATCTGAAAAAATTTTAGACAAGGTTCTTATGTCTACAGTCTTCATCTATCAAACACATTGAACTCTTGAATTTGTTCCTTATGATTTCAGACATGTCCCATTGTGCTTGAAATTCTCTTCAGCGTTTAGGGTCATTAGACCTTTGAGAATTTATGTTTTCTTTCTATATTCAGTGGATCTTATCTCTGATATGATCTTATGTACATTATCCACTTAATTAAAGTTATTTCCTTGATAAATTTTACATACTTATTACTACACACTTAGGAAAAATAATAGTTAATACCTTAATCCTTTACTCATATGATTTTGCTCATCATCAAAACTCAACTGTTTAATTACATTCATCATCAAAATCAAGCAGAGTAGAGGAGATTTGGATCAACATTCTCCCCCTTTTGATGATGATAAAACATTTGAGTGAATTACCATCCTAAAAGATATAAAATAGTATAAGACACATGGGAACTAAATAGAAATATTCTAACCATAACAAGATATACATAGCTGCCCCTGATTAGGTGCATCCCTAAATGAATGCACTAAATTCTAATTCTACAAATCACACAATTTCTACCCTTTCTTGTCATAATAAAAAAGGCATAGGGGAAAGAAAATATGAAAGATATAGACTATGAAAAAATTGGAGAATATAGAAACAAAGCATAAAAATATTTATTGCATCGAATAGCATTTCAGTACAAAAAAATTACATTAGATGCATTAAAGGATTACATGAAGTGTTTGGATAAGTGCAGTAGAGATGGGGTTGTGAATGGAAGGCTTGAGTATAGAGCCCCATAATGTGGCTTAACCCAAGAGTGGAGGGGTGAATTCGGTATGTAAAAATTTATTGCTTTTCCTCTATTAAAATATTTTCCTCTTTTTGTGATTGTATGTGGTGTATTATAAGATAGATAATAAAAATGGTAAAGTGCATGAAAGATAAAATAAGTAATCAAACGCATATAAACAATATGATTTTTATAGTGGTTTGGGAACCCCGTCCCTACATCCACTCTTCCAAGAGCACACTCATTTTGCCTTGGGTTCCACTATATTCCATATAATAAAAAAATAAAGTACTCTTAGCACTCTTCTGGATTCCAGGTTTAGGGGGCATAAATAGCATTTTCAACACTCTTCTAGATTCTAGCTCTAGGAGGCATAAACATAGTGTTTCCAATACTTTGTTGGATTCCAACTCCAGGGGCATAAATATAGTGCTCCCAGCACTCTTCTGGTTCACCAAGAAACTCACCGGTTTCAAAAATTACTAGCAAACTTATTGATTTTCTAGAGATCACCAAGATTTCTCTGGTTTCAAGTTTACTAGAAAAATTATACACTTTTACATAGTGTTTCTCTTAAGCATAGGGGAAGATTTGATCTCTTTTACAGCTCTAATAACATAGAAAGATCTTCCCAAAATATAAAAATAATGGTTATAAAGATTTATAGATTAAAGCTCATAAAAGACAGTTAACGGTTTGGGCTCTTGGCCATAGGTGGAAGTATTTGCATAAGACTAAGCTAACTTATAATGTATATCTTCACCACCTTTGAATCGTCCCGCCTTTTCTCCTTAAACAGCTTCTTTAAATTTTTGATAGTTGGAGAAGATGGGTTCCTATGATTGCAAAAATAAGAGCATCATTGAATGAATAAGACCATTGAGATTTCTGTCATTGAAGTTTAGGCCTTTCTAATTTATCTCAAGCTGCTGCATCACCTTTCAAAGAGAAAGATGAGCTGTGTCAAAAGGTGTTGCTCATTTAACATGTCATAGCCTGAAAGCCTACAGCGTTGCTTATTGCCCAAATGGTGACTGAAATAAGTTGCATAATGACAACACGATTGTAGATGTCATTTGGATGCAAGTCACATGAATCAATTTTCCTCTGACAAGTTATAGCCTCTCTTTCTCTACATTCATCTACCATAAGTTGCAAACAGATTCTCCCATTGGTTTAACTGTTAGTCAACCCTTCGTGAGTGGAATTCATCTTTTATAAATAGCATTTGAAGTCTAAATGGCGTAAAGTTGAACTAATCGATTGACAAACTTAGCTTTGTTTACAAGAATTTCCCCAGTCGATTTGTTTATTAGTCAATTTTTCATAAGTGTGCTTCGTCTGTTGTAAGTAACAAATTTTAGGTGGTGCAGACAAAATTGAACTGGTTGATTAACAAACTCTCCTTTGTATATACAAACAAATGAAGTGTGATGTTCTTCCTTTTTTCCCTAATTGTTTGTTGGAGGTGTCAAATGAAATTTGCTTTATCTTGCTCGAATAGATGAAATATACTATTCATCTAATGTAAGTGACAGACAAACTTTGCTCTACTTTATCTTGAATAAAGTACTCTACACATCGCATATGGGTTTGTCTTATGCAAGTTGCAGACGAATGTGCCTTTGTCTATTGTAAGTTCCTTTTTGTCCAAGCAGCTCTTTGCCTGTTTAGCTTCGTCTATGCTCATTGTGTATCTTCTACTTCATCTTCCACTTTGTCTGATGCTTTGTCTATAGTAAGTAATAGATGAACTTTTGATTTGTAGAAAAAGTGGAGTTCCTTCCTTGTTTTGCATTCTTTGAGCATCAAAAGGAGTTTGCTTCTGCAACTTCTTTCTTTCTTCCTTCTTGATGTGTCTGTCTTGGCTCAACTTAAAGTTGCACTCCTTTATCTGTTCATCTTGTCTTTTTATTCTTAGACAAATCCATTCTTCTAACTTTATTGATCAAACAAAGTTTTCTTCACTTTGTGCATGATTGTCTCGGTGACAGTTCCTTCTTTGTTTGTTTGAGTGTTTGATGGAGCTTCTTCTTCTTTCTTTATCTCAGACAAATTTTGTCTGGTCAGTGTAAATAGTTTAAATTTCTTGAACAACTTTATACTTCTTGACCATGGCTTCGTCTTCAACTACTTCTTTCTTGCATTTGTCTATGGAAGTTTATCTTTGGAATTAACAGACAATGCAAGCTTGTTGTAGCGCATCTTCAAAGCTTTACTTTTCTTTTTATTACTTTTGTTCATGGAAGCTTTCTTTTAGACAATGCTGCCTTTCTTATTGCTTGTCTTCATACCTTTTGTTTTCCTCTTCTTCTTCCATGATCTTCATTAGTTCAGCCCTTTGGAACATAGCAGATAGTTGTGGCAGTCTGCTACAAATGATTGTGATCCTGCACTTGCTACATTGTTAGCTATCAGATATAACTTCAGAACATATTTTATCCTCATATAATTTAATCATATTGTAAAGCAAGGATAACATACATCTCTATTAAGTGTCTAATGTGAAAGCTTAAATATGGTGCTTAGTATTTTTTGGCAAATTAAAGCATTAATGAATACTTAATAATATTAATCACATCATTAAGGGATGTATGCATACATAATTAAACATTCATGAATATGTATTTATATTGATTAATGTTTATTAGATCATGCATATAATTGTTAGAGATTTAAGCATACATATTTGTTATCTTATTACAAGTTTTGTTATCATCAAAATCATATATAGTAATCCTGACACTATGTGTGAAAAGATGTGTTACGGTTAGAAGTGGATTATGGTGGAACCCGATTATGATCTTTCAAAAACAAATTGAAAGCGGGTAGTGGCACGAGTACTTTTGGGAAGGTCTCTGATAAGCTCATAATTTATCATATTTTAATACCTAAATTCACATATTTTGGATTCTTATTTGACATGATTTCATTGATTTATATCTAAATTAAATCAAATATTGCACTCAATGGATTTAATTTGTGTTTCAAGTAAATTGGTGGTAGTTAGGTCAAATTGGGCAAAAACATGTTATTTTTGGCAACATAATCTTCATGAGAAAATGTACCATTGTGAGAGCATCAATCCTAGATACTAATTAAGGATTAATCATGATGGTAAAGTGGGATTATGTAGTTGATTATGAAGTGGACAGTTAGTAGATTGATTGCTAGATGCATGGTTGAGATCATTTGCTTGAAGATGAAGTCACTACTTTGATTACAATCCAATTAGAACTTTCACACATTATTTTCAAAGTATTTTTGAAATTTTTCATGTGAATTGTTTGCAAATTAGATGGTGGGAAGTTTGTACTGCAATTCAATTAAAGAAGGACTTCTATTTTTGGATGCTTCAGGCACAAGAAAAAATGTAATATTTCAATGGCAATTCAAGTCAAATTTTGGTATAGATATAGAATTATTTGGAAAAGTGTTCAATATAAAAGTAGTATACCTTAAAATTATCTATCCAAAAAACTAAGAATGACATGATTCAGAGTTAATATAAGGAAGTTATGGTGAAATTACTATAGTTGTCTCCAAAGATTTTTGAACGCGAAGTACGTAATAAGTGATACTTTAAGGAGATTTTTAGCATATAAATGAATCAGAGAAAGTGTTAAAAATTAAAGATATATATCTTGAAATTATCTTTCCAATGAATTAATAATCATGTAATTTGGACATCATATGAGAAAGTTACGATGAAAATACTAAAATTGCTTCTGATAGACAGACTTTGTGTGTGGAAACATGATATTTTTAGCAATTGCATATTTTATGCATAAACTAACTTGAGGAATTCATATGGAGGTGTAAGAGAATCCTAAATTGGGTTATTTAAAGGGTGTTTAATAGAGAAATAAGAGACTTAGAGAGGAGAAAGTGATGGCACACATTTTTATAGGAGAATTTTACAAGGGAGCAAGAGAGAGATTTCAAGTTCTACAACATAAGTATTTTGAATATTATTTTTCTTATTTTTAGCATGAACTAAATTTATTTCTCTAAGATAATGATGTATCCCTCCTTGATATTATTTTTTAAATAGGGAATGTTGGTTGATTAATTCAATTTTATCTTGTTTCATTCATTATTATAATTATAATCATCTAATTTGTTTAATTGCTTGATCATCAATTCTATGAATTAGATTGATTATCTGAGAAAACATGATTAAAGTAGATGCCATATGATAAATTATGTTTTAAAAACTCGCTTGAATGAATGAGTAGATGGTAAAGTTAGACACTATATGCTAAACTATTCTACTTGGTTCATTAAGTTCCTCTGATCTTAATGAATTTTCAACCACAATTACACTACATGCCATAGGTAATTGGAATGGAAGAAAATAGTTGATTTAAACCTGAATGTCTAATGATAATAATCATATATTAGATTGAATGAACCCAAGATAATGAATTAAAACCAAAATCCCAATAATAGAGGATAACATTAAGTGGTGAAATTAGATCCCCAGACTCTTGTAACTTGTGAATCTCTTTTATATTGTTCGCTTCCATTGTTTTCTATTATTTCACCTTATGATTTGATTTGTTTTAGTCTTTATTGCATATTTAGATTTAGAATAGTTTAGTAAGTAACTAAGTATAATTAAATCAGTTTGAACAGTTCTCTGTGGGATCAACCCTTGCTTTGCACACTATACTGCTATACACTCATACACTTGCAAGGAATTATAATTTGATCATCAGTCACATTAGAGGAGCCAAAGTTCTAGATGAGGAAAAGGTGATGGGGAATGGATGGGAAGGTGAGGGGAAAGAGGTGGACATTGCTACTATTGTACTTTCTTTTTTCTTCTCTTCATTTGCCTCCAATAATGGTTGAATTGGATTTAAGGCCATTTGACTTAAGTAAAGATGAATATCATTTTATTCAAAGCCAATGCTAAAACATTCTAAGTGTATATTTTTATTGCTCATTCTTCCTTTTTGTGAAGTATTTGCATCTTTGGACTCTGATCTTCCTCTTCTTCTGCTTCCGGACTCAGTCCTTACTAAGTTCCATTCTCCCTTTGTTCTCACCATAGCAACACATGGATAAGAGGTTTGGATAAAATAGGCATGGCTAGGGAAGATAAGGAGGTTTCTTTGAAGAATTTTTGAGGAATGAAATGAATGAGGTGATGAAAATAGGTAAGTGAGAAGAATTCCAATGAAAGACGTTTAATACCAGCTGAAAAATGAGGCTTCATTTCAAAAATGAAGATTTAGACATAAGAGAAGAAGGTTTTGAATGATAGGAAATGAGACTATGCAGTTTTAGATGATGAGAAGGATTTTAGACATGTGTTAGAATTTCAAACAGTCATTACTTATAACTTCATATGGGGAAGGGATACTAAAATGGAATGTCGAGTGAATTTCAAATGTTATGAAGTGAGATTCGTAATGTCTTAAGGTGCATCTAAAACTACATCTAAAATATGAGATTAATTTCATTCTATCTAGCATAGCATCTTGAAGCATAAACATATAGCATTTGAATCATACAATAGAAAGAATAAGCATCCAGATCATGTTAATATAATGTGATGATCATGAAATAGGCATTAAAAATGTGGATCTATCACACCTAACTCCCTTCTAATCATGCAAGATCTATCCTCTAGGAGAGGCTTAGTGAAAATGTTTACTAACTGATTCTTAGTTAGTACAAATTCTAAGCAAACATTGTGATTCTAGACATGATCTCTCATAAAATGATGCTTGATTTCTATATGCTTAAATCTAGAATGCATAATTGGATTCTTGGTCAGATTTGTAACATCAGTATTGTCACATCTGATGGGTATATCACTAAACTTCAAACCATAGTCACCCAGCTGCTATTACATACAGAGAATCTATACACAATAACTACCAGTTGCAACATATGTAGCCTCTATAGTTGACAATGCAATAGACGTTTGCTTTCTGGGAAACCCTGATATGATTATGCTCCCGAAAACTGACATGCCCCTAAGGTAATCTTTCTATCTACCTTATATCCAACAAAATCAGTATCAAAGTACCCTATTAACTCAAAATCTAAACCTTTTGGATACTATAAATGGAGGTTTGGAGTATCAAAGAGGTATTTAAAGATCCTTTTTACAACAATAAGATGTGATTCTCTAGGATCTAACTAGAACCAAGCACACATGTAGACACTAAATATGATATCTAGCCTACTTGCAATAAGATACAATAGAGATCCTATTATGCTTATATGAAGCTTTTGACAAATTAGTTTACCTTTTTCATCCTTGTCCATTTGATAGAAGTACTTATAGGAGTTCCAAATCTTCTTCCATCTTCAAGGATGAATTTCTTCATCGGCTCTTTTGTATATTTGGCCTAGTGGATGAAGATTCCTTCTTTCATTTGCTTCACTTGCAGTCCTAGAAGGAAGTTCAGCTCCCTCTTCAAGCTAATCTCAAATTCTCCCTACATTATCTTAGAAAATTCTTAATAAAGATTTTCATTAGTAGCTTTGAATACAATATCATCTACATAAATCTGCACAATATCATTCATAGCATGCTTGATGAAGAGTGTGGTTGTGAGGCCTAAAAAATTTTGGTATAAGAAAATTGGTAGTGACATCCTAGAAATGGATGATTGGGATTCCTTGTAATTTTAAGGTGATAATAAACCCTATTTCTTTAGTTTGGAATGAAAACATCAGGAAAATTTTAAGATATTATAACTATAACTTGGCTTAATTGGGAAGGATTTCATTCCTATTTAATTGGTGGAATTTTTTATGTGTTCTTATGTGTTTTGATACTATAATAATGTCAAAAATTCATGTTTAATAATAAAGGGAAAAGGAAAAATAAGAAATAAAAAGAAAAAGAGTAGAAAAACATAAAGGAGAGGAGGCAAACAATCAGGCACCATGACAACCAAACCAAGGCCACGACATTAGATCCCGAAGGTAGTAAGAGTGGGTGTCCAACAATTTGGGCGTCGCGACGCCGGTTCATAGTGGTTCAACAAAGCACTAAAAATTCATTTTTTATATGCTCCATCATCCCATTTTACCCTATTCCTTTTCCTCTTTCTCCCCTTGCGTCCCCACCCTTTAGGGTTTTCAAAATTTCAATTTAATTCAATGAATTTCAATGAGAAAAATGTGGGTTTAGTAAATCACGACTATTCGGAATGAAGAAAACCTAAAGTCTCAATCACTAGAGTAGTGGAGGAGTGTAATGCCCCGCCCTTTTGAAGTCGTTACTCCATTATACACTATAAACCCCCTATAATGACACATAATTTTCCACACTTCTAGGGTGGGGTGGTTGGGTCCCATTTTCTAGTTTACTAAATTTCAAATATAACTATTTGAATTAATAACAACAATTTGAATTAATAACATAAAATAATAATCTAAACTAACCCAATTTATCCATAGCCCAAGACCTGTCTTACATCATGATGGCACTACACCTTAGGGGAAACATATTATATTATCACAATATTATACAACATATTGTAAGACATGCCAGTTCATTTCTTTAATAAATCAATTATAATTTTACATAATTATATAAATTCACATTTACAGAATTATATAATGGGATTCTAATCCTGATAATATATCATACCATCCATAAGTCTTCAGTCTTTCTCATAAATCTTTTGCTTGACCTGTCAACTAAAAATTTAAACAAGAAGGCATGAGTCCGGACAACTCAATAAGTAGGCATAAATAATAAATAATCAAAATAAATCATAATTAATACACATGTTCTAATCTAGAAAATGAATCAAAATAACACAATTTAAATATGTCTAGGGGGCTCAATTCCTCCTTAATCCAATATAACACTCTACGCTCTTTACACATATACAATCACAATATGGTTCCATCTCATCCTGAGATGTATAATACGAACACAAACATAACATGAGACTCAAATCCTCATACTATTCATATATATTCCTATCAATATCAATACAACCTAGGGATGTCATCCATCCCTCTATTTCATACATTCTAATCACAAAACTGGGACATTTTTTGTCCCTTTCATGTAGAAGACATCCATACATAAGGATGAGCATAACATAAGATACTTTATAGCTCATCATTCATTTTAATCCAAGGAATACTCTCTATCCCTTTTTATTTTCATGCATACATATTATTTATGGTCTAACTCATATCCATTACAATCATAAAATCACATACTCTCATTCTATACATACTTAAGGAATATTCAATATTCCTCAATGCACATGTATTTACAAAATAGATAAACATTATTTTTAAACAAGCATGGGATATCCATAATCCCTCATCCAAAATATACATACTCGAAATAAACATGGGATAACCACTATCCCCATCCATTCATTCAAGTCATACAAAGGGCGCCTACTTACCTTAGACCTCGAGCTCCACCCATATTCCTCAAGCATTATCTTTTCATCCTTCTTAGATCATTCTGTACAGAGCAACAATGTCAATTATAATATTTCATTCATAGCCAATCTCAAGCTATAATCATCAAACATATGATAAACACTAGTCAAACTAGGGTTTCTCCACAATTATCAAAAGAACCTTACTTGTTTGGCATATTTATCTAGCACCTCACATGATTAATATCCAAACAACATATAAACAACTTAATTAAGCTTTTAGGCTATTCAATTCATGGCTTACATAGCCTATTCACAAAAATCCTCTTTAGACCCTAACTAGAGCATAGCCCACAACTCAATTTTATAGTCCAAATTAATCCATATATGTTCTAAAACATATTAATCACACCATTAATCATTTACCCCATGATTGATTCAACAAAAATCACAAAATCACCAAATTTTACTATTCATCAAAACCCTAGCTTGCCGAATCTTAAATTTCTCAAGCCAAATCATGTAATTATTGTATTAAATCATTTCCCTTATGAATTATAAGCATATTTATCAATTTTGGCCCCAAAGATTCAGTTTTCCCAAAACCTTAAAAATTCAAAATCAGAGATTTGATTTGGAAATCAAACTTACCGTCACGTTTAAACATAGTCATCCTTCCCAAATGAAGGATCAAGCTCCCAGTTCCACTTTGCTCCATCCATTTGGAGAAAATTAGCTCATTCTTCCATTTTTTCTCATTTTTCACAGTCCAAATGGGTGAAATTGGGTCTAACTAAAAGATCATAAATTTTTCTAGCTAGGCAAGATGATTACCTAGCTAAATAGGCAAGAAATAAGGTTAAACGAGGTTAGGGCATGAGAGGGAAAGAGATGAAATGAAACAGGATGAGAATGGCTTGAAATGAAACAAATCAACTTTAAAAATTCAGTTTGCTACCACTCGCCAGCCGCCTGCCATCAGACGGCAAGCGCTTGGGACCATAGCCAATACGGCTGCAGCTTGCCATACCACCTATCACCATCTAATGGGGTTTTTTTTTCTCCCTAGATCTGACCACAGGCAGTTTAACAGCTGCCTGCCATACCACCTAGGGAGCGCAGGCGCCTCCCATACAACCTCATATACCGCGTATGGCCCTGTCTTCCCTATTTTTACTATTTTTAAACATATTAATCTATAGGTAAACACAATTATCCAAAAATTAACACCCTGGGTATTATAAGGAAGAGAGAAAGCTTAGGAAGTTTCTCAAAAGGGTGTTTTAGTTGGAATTGGTAGAGAAAAGCTAGAAGTAAGTGATTTCCCTTCTTAATTATCCAATTTTATCCATAAATTTTTAGAAGTTTAGTTTGTAAATTGGGTTTTGTAAAGACCTAAGGTTTTGGAAAGTTTTACATTAGGGGAAAAAAAGAACTGAGTTAAGAATGGGATATTGGAATCACTTATTAGGGATTAAATTATGATAAAACATGATTTTATGTGAAAGGGATAAAAATCCCTATACTATACTTGCTAGAAGTGGGTGAATCAAAAGATACATATCAACTGTTTGATAAAATGATGCTTAGAAAGTTGCGATATGATTAACCCTTATCATTGATTCACTAATTTCCCTTTAATCAAAAATTGAATTGAGTATTTGAGTAAACCCTAGTAAGGGCTATATTATAAACTAAGGATAAAATTTAAGTTAACTGTGATTAATAAATAGTTATTACATTTAAATGGTGATCACATGTACACTTTGAGTGCAGGACACCTGAATTGGTGTATTGATAGTGAAACCAAGAAGCTTGAGGTGAAATAGGGTGTGACATAGTATATTGAGGTAAATAGGGTTCATTGGTTCATGTTTTGATAATTAAAATGTTATAGATAAGCATTCTAGGCATCTATAGAGATTTTATAATGAATTGTTGTATTATACCTTGATCGAGTTTTAAATGTTATAAATTTGATTGTATGAGGGTTGGAAAGGAGGAAAATAAGGTTTTCTTTTATTGTTTCTAAAGAATAAATGCAAGTATATATATGTGGTTAGATACTTGAGTTAGTTTGCATATTATATTTGGCATATAACTTGTGATATTTTTGCTTATGATTAAGATATTGCTTGGTGTATGATTGTTCAATGTTATGCATGTAATTAAGCCATGTGATAGGTGGAAATATGAGGTGAAATGATGCTTAATTAAGATTTTTAAATATGGTAAATAATGGAGTAAAAGAAGG
>JAYJMB010001516.1:0-16520 GCA_036873735.1 Pouteria campechiana
TCTTGAGAGAGAGAGAGAGAGAGAGAGAGAGAGAGAGAGAGAGAGAGAGAGAGAGAGAGAGAGAGAGAGGATTGTGGCCTGTGTGGGAAGAAGTGTCCATCTATGTGGGTTTTTATGGCTACTGGAGAGAGAAGCTTGGGTGACAAGGCTCTTGGAGGATCGCCTTTCTGTCCTAATCACGTCTTCTCCAAGTCGTCCATAAAAGAGCTAAAAAAATCCCAGTCATCGAACATCATCACCATGCATGTGAACGTAGCATTTAATCTTCTTTATCCACTACTGTTATTCTTAAACACATGCACGAGCATTTTTACATTATAAATTACCCTAGTTAACTTTTTATTATACATATTAAGCATTATTAGTTATTATATTATGCATATTAAATCTTTTGAATGCATTCGCTGAAAAATAAAGAAAAGAAAGTTTAAATAATTCCGTTTTTAATAAAATTTATTGCCTCCGCACAGCCTCCTTACTTTCAATGAATCAAACCCAGCCAAACCTCCATGGCAATACCGACAGCAGTGGCAGGAATTTCAAAATCTCGTTCATAGATGGACGCATTATAGCAATACTCCCTAACGCCCTCCACCTCAAATTCTTAACCATTGCTCTAGCGCGCCATCCCCAGTCAAATGTGGAGTATTGCCGCTTTTGGCCTCCGCTGGCAAGCGAAGCTCACACGATTTTATCCCTTCGGCCATCCTAAAATTCGTGTGATTCGGCATTGGTGTGATTCCACGGACGGCAATCACAGCTTTGCATCATTGTAGGAAAATTTCACCCCATTATCAATACATAATAAATCAACAGAGAGCCTAAACCGAAAATTCTCTCTGACCAAACAATAAAAACAATGACTATAACTTTCCCTTTAATTTCAAATTTCAACTATCTATTTATACATGGGATGAATGATCAGGCTTTCTCGATTAAACAATTTTATGATAATAACATATGATAAATGACTCCATAATAATAATGAGAAATATTTACATGCAACCAACTGATTACACTGAATATTTCTAAGCAATCTCACTATTTGAGCACATTATAATATTTTATTAGGATTCAAACCAATCATATTATTTATTTTTATACCCTTATCTATTTCTGTAAAAATTATCTTGATTGAAGATTCATGTGAGCCATACTAAAGACTAGTAAATCATGTGACTTTATGTAGCTCTAAGAAGTTTTTATTGCTATTGCCCACATGAATTTTCAATCAAGATATTTTTGCACTTATAATTCAGCAAATAAAAATAAATAATTTAGTTGATTTAAATCATAAAATAAAATCGTGATAAGCTTAAATGATGAGGTTACATAAAAATGTTTGGTGTAACTAGTTACGTACAACTATTTCCCATTAATAATAATGATCAAAGACAAAGTTTTATTGCATATACAATTAATTTTGTATATTGCTTTGTCTTTGGTGTGGTGTGGTGCAATCATGCATTAGGAGGAATCTCAATACTCATGAAAGAGTCCGCATCCATATTTCGCTGATGCGGCAAATTCGAGAGCGCCACATCACTCATAGCACGTGTGTGAGGTGCATAAGATATTCACAAGATTTAAAATAAAAATATCATAAGAATTTTAATTGCGTTCCAAAGCAAATTGCTGGGGAGAAGTGTTTGAATGAGACGCATATGGATGAAACTATGAATTTTATAAGTGTGGCTATTGTAATTAAATCAAAACTTTTAATACTTTTTATTTTTATATATAACTAGTTTATAAAAATAATAATATTTATAATATTTTTCTTGCCTTTAAAATGAATAAAGCACTAAAGTTATTTTTTTAAGTTCAATTTCTTCTAAAATTAAATTTTGTTAAGTTAATTATGTTTAAATAATTACTTTAATTTATGTAAACTATGGATTTGATCTTCCTTGTAAAATATTAAATATTTAAAAATATCACTATATTAAATTTACAACAAAGATTATACCTTGATCATAGATTACTATTAAAGTATTTTTAATTTTTTATTCTTTATAGATTATTTAAAACTTTAAATCTATTATAAATTTTAAAAAGATCAGATTTTAATCATAGATTAGATGTAGAGGCTTTTAGTTTTTTATTTTTTGTAAGATTATTCAAATTTTTTTATATGACATAATTGTTGTAATTATTTCGAAAATAAATATTTTAATATTAATTAATCCTTACATAGGTAAATCACAAGAATTGTAATAAATTTGGTTAATTTATTTTTATTTAACTAAGTTAAAATGCATAAAGATTCAAAATATTTTAAATTTTCTATAAATAATATTATATTGACTAATTAACTATAATAACTATTATATATAGGCATAATTTTAATTTTTGTTTGCCAATAAAGTCCTAAAATTACCATTTTCTCATGATGTACCCATTTAATGATTAAATTATGTTAAAATATTTATTTATAAATAATTATTATAATTTATTTTAAATGCAATAAATTTGGTTAATTTATTTTTATTTAACTGAGTTAAAAAGCATAAAAATTCAAAATATTTTTCAATTTTCTATAAATAATATTATATTAACTAATTAACTAGAACAAATATTATATATAGCTATAATTTTAATTTTTTTCTAATAAAGTCCTAAAATTACCATATTCTCATGATGTACCCATTTAATGATTAAATTATGTTAAAATATTTAGTTATAAATAATTATTATAATTTATGTTAAACTAATTGATTTGAAAAAGTTTATAAGGAATAAAAATTTAAAACTATCTTCATATTAAATCTAAGATCATGATTTATAATATTAAGACTTAATATTAAGACTTAATCTTTGTCATAGATTTAATACAATGATATTTTTTAATATTTAATAACTTACAAGTAAGATCAAGTCCATTAGTTTAATATAAATTAAAGTAATTATTTAATATTAAATAACTTAGTATGATTCAATCTTTGAATATGTTGAATCTTTAAAAAATAGCACTCATATTATAATTATATATAAATATATTAAGAGTTTTGATTTAGTTGCGAAATAAGTAATCACACTTATAAGATTTACATCTTATCAATATGCGTCTTGAAACCTCCTTACCAATGTGTTACCATACAATTCAAAGTCACTTGATGTATTGCGTTCTCCAATTAGTAGCATCTGTAAAATATTGATGCGTAGCACCAAGTGACCCAGACTCCTCATGAAAGAATCCAGATCGCACTGATGCTGCAAACGGGAGAGCGCCATATCACTCATGGCATGTGTGTGAGGTGCATGGGATATTCACAAGATTTAACGTAAAAATATTATGAGAATTTGAATTGCGTGCCAAAGAAAATTACTATGCATAGTTGTTTGAATTAGACGTACATGGATGTAACTATGAATTTTACAAGTGTGACTATTGTAACTAAATCAAAAATTTCAATATCTTTTATTTTTATATATAAATAATTTATAAAAATATTAATATTTATAACATTTTTCTTTCTTTTAAAATGAATAAAGCATTAAATTCGTTTTGTTTTTAACTCAATTTCTTTGAAAATTAAAATTTTTTAAGTTATTTATATTTAAATAATTACTTTAATTTATGTTAAACTAATGAATTTGATCTTCCTTGTAATGTATAAAATATTTAAAAATATCACTCTATTAAATTTACAACAAAGATCAGACTTTGGTCATAGATTTAATATTGAAGTATTTTTAATTTTTATTCGTTATAAGATTATTTAAAACTTTAAATCTATTATAAATAGTAAAAAGATAGGATTTTAATCATAGATTTTCTGTAGAGATTTATATAATTTTTATTTTTCATAAGACTGTTTGACGTGTGAGGTGCAAAACTATCACCCTGGTGTAGCCTCTCCAAGATAAAATTTCCTTACGGAATGGATGGAGTGCAGAGCAAGCGCACATCCTTTTGGGCTGGCAATCTTTTTGCAAAGGGAAATTCCTTGATACTTTGGCTGACCCGGGGACACAACTAAGTGAACACGTGCAGTATCTTCGACTTTGCTTAAGTCATCCATATTAATTCTACAACCCAGTTTAATTTTCTGAGTAACAATCCCCAAAATTGGCCACAACTTATGCCATCCGGAGATCTCATCACCCGCTCTTGGTATTTGTTAGTTGGAATTGGAGACTTGGATTAATGCATATATTCATAAGCGTCCGTTCATGCCAGGATTGAGATATGCACAAAATCCTAACAAGAGTGCGTTTTAGTTCTTGAACCTTTTGAATTGATGCCCATAATTCCAAAGTGTAACTTTAATTTTAAATTACTTGGATTCCACTTAAGCTCTAGGTGCCGGAGTATCATCAATGACACTCTTCCCAGTATCAAATCTTCCATCTTTTAAGCAAATTAAAGCTAGAGGGTGCTGCAGCATACTTAGAGAGCACGGTGTATTATTCCTGATGATGTGGACCGCTAAAATCGACTGCACTTTTGCGTGTGCTTAGCTTCTCACGTGGTCAAGTTTGTGTTGATAATACGCAGTTAGTGAACTTTAACCTGTTGTCCGTGTACTAGTTAATGTGCCTACGTCAATTTCGAACCGTACCCAAGAAAAAAAATTAATAAAAAATGTTAAACATTTAACTATCAGTCAAAAATAGATATCTAGAGGAGAAAATTCCTCTTGGCTAGGGATGCAAATTAATTCATATCTTGAATGAGAAGGTTTATACTAAACCCAGTTCTGTTATAAGGAAAAATAGAATTATAGGGAATTTTTGAAAATGTTTAAATGAATAATTTATAGGGTTTATTTAATTTTTAATTTTTATATAAATATTAATAATATCATTGATAATTAGGTGACACTACACCAAAAAGGGCCAAATGCAACCATTTAAATGCAGCAATTTAGAAATGGTTGCAATTAAATGCAATCATTTTTAGTTAGCTACATTTGAGGGAGGTTAGATGTAGTCATTTTCAATTGGCCGCATCTGGTCCTGCTTAAATGCAGCCAACTGCAAGTTGGTTGGTTGGTCTCGCTTAAATGATTGCATTTTGCTCATTTTTTTCAATTCTACAATAAAAATAATTAAAAAATAACCCAAAAGCATTTGTTTTATGTATTAAATCATAGTAATCTATTAAATATTTATTTTTAAACCATTTTGAAATTGTTAAGCCTAATTATATTATATGTAACTTAATATATTAAAGTATATATTATAATTTAAAAATAAATTTTTTAATGATATAAAAGGATTGAATAATATTATTTATATTAAATCTTTAAATTATAAGATTTTAATAATATATGGCTTAATAGATTATTTATAAAAATATTTAAAAAAACATTTTGAAAATGACTGCATTTTAGCTTTTTTTTTAATTTATACTTTAACAAAATTAAAAAATAACCCAAAAGCATATGTTTTATGTATTTTAAATTATAGTAATTTATTAAATATTTATTTTTGAAACCATTTTAAGATCGTTAAGCCCAATTATATTATATAATTTAATATATTAAAGTATATATTATTATTTAAATATTAAATATATTTTTTAATGATATAAAAAGGATTGTATAACATTATTAATATTAAATATTTAAATTATAAGATTTTAAAAATATATAACTTAATAGATTATTTATAAAGATATTTTAAAAAAATGGGTCAGATGTGGTCATTTTGAAAACGGCCCCATCTAAGAGGGACCAGATGCGGTTGTTTTCAAAATGGCCGCATCTGGCCTTTTTCTTTAAAATTTCTATATTACAAAAAATTAAAAAATAACCTAAAGGCGTATGTTTTATGTATTTTAAATCATAATAATTAATTAAATATTTATTTTTGAAACCATTTTATGATCGTTAAGCCTAATTACATTATATATAACTTAATATATTAAAAATATATTATTATTTAAATATAAAATATATTTTTTAATGATATAAAAGGATTATATAACATTATTTATATTAACTATTTAAATTATTAGATACTAATAATATATGATTTAATAGATTATTCATAAATATATTTAAAAAAAATGGGCCAGACACGACCATTTTCAAAATGGCTGCATCTGGCCCTTTTTTTAATTTTTACATTAAAAAAATTAAAAAATAACCCAAAGGTATGTGTTTTATGTATTTTAAATCATAGTAATTTGTTAAATATTTACTTTTGAAACCATTTTGAGATCGTTAAGCCCAATTACATTATATATAATTTAATATATTAAAGTATATATTATTATTTAAACATAAAATATATTTTTTAATAATATAAAAAGGGTTGTATAACATTATTTATATTAAATTTTTAAATGTTAATATTTTCATCCTATATTGCTTAATAAATTTTTTCTCAAGTGTATTTTTATTTTATTTTAAATGTCATTCATTTTAATGTTGACATTTCTTTTCTCCATTTCTCTTTCCATTTTTATTTAAGATTCTTTTTCTCTTCCAAATCGCTCACATATGCACGTTTTACACCTTTTTAGGATGGTTAGATATTTTACTGATTTTATAATTTATCCAAAAATGTAACTAAATGGGGATATGATTAATAATGTAGATCATTCATACATAGATTCTAATGAAACCAAGTTAAGATCTTAGAACATTAATTTCAAGTTATCCCCACAAAAAAAAAACACCACTATACCTACATGAATCTAATAACCTTATGATAGCGTTGTGGGATATAATTTATTTTATATGATCAAATAAGAATTTTAAAATTTTATAATAATAATATACATTTCATAAGTTAAATGTAATTTATAAATGTGATATCGATCCATGTGATGATAGCATAATTCTAATGATAAAAAAGCATATCTTATATTTATTATATTTTAAATCATCTTAATGCATTAAATATTTATTGTTGAAATTATTTTGAGATCTATAAGCAATATTACATTATATATAATTTAATATGTTAAAATATATTTTATTATTTCAATATAAAATATATTTTTTAATGATATAAAAAGAATTGTATAACACTATTTTTATTAACTCATTAAATTATAAGTTTTAATCCCAATAAGGCTTAATACTTTTATGGTATCTTTTTTTTAAAAAAAATTAGGGACAAATGTAGCCGTTTTAAAAAGGACTACATCTGGCCTCCCTCAAACGGCTGCGTTTGAGGGAGAACGAATGCAGTCATTTTATCCTATTTAAAATAATATTAAATCAAACTAAAATTATAAAAATGATGACAATGGGGTATTCAATATATTTTAAATCATCTTAATATGTTAAATATTTATTATTAAAATTATTTTGAGATCTATAAGCAACATTACATTATATATAATTTAATATGTTAAAGTATATATTATTATTTAAACATAAAATAAGTTTTAATGATATCAAAAGAATTGTATAACAATCTTTTTAATAAATCATTAAATGTTTATACTACAAATTATGAAAATATCTCTCTTATATTCGAGTATTGAAAATAATTTTTTATTATTTTCTATGTTGTTAAAAAACTTAAACTATTTAATTCAACCAATTTTATTTCTTAATTAAATAATCAAATCAATTCTTTAACTGAAATTGACAACTTCAATTTAATCCAAACTCAATTTGATTTCCATAGAATTAGGTTATGATTGGATTGAGATTTTTGAAAAAAGATTTACTTAGAATTCCATTTATATAAATAAAAAATAATAAAATTTGAAAAATAACGGTGGAGCCGCGGCGCTACATTGGGCGCCGCAGCGCCGGCCGTGCTGCCTGCTGTCGACTGCCTTGCCTTTGAATAATACAAAATGCCTTTGAATAATACGAAATGCAGCATATTAAAAAAAAAAAATGCCCGCCCACACCCCATTCCCAAACCCGTCTCCCTAACACCAGGCACCCTTCCCGCACTTCCCCGCTCATCTCCCTCCCGCTGCCGACTATCGACTGCAATCGTCGGCCACTACCACAAGAAACCCCTCGCTGCTCCGGCCTCACTCGCCCGCACAAGTTTCCGGTACCTTACCGACGACGACATCGCTACCCGGAGGCCCACAGTTTCTTCCCGGCCGCCGTAGCGTCGAGCAGGGAATCACTCCCAAGGTGGTTGCATAGGTTGTGAGATTCATCTCAATGGATTGTTTGGTTTACTGTAGAAGAAGAAAAATTTTGGTCGTGTAACTCAGTAAGACATTTATCTTTATTTTATTTTTGAAATATATATATATATATATATAAAGATTTTTATTTATTTATTTTTTGATTTATTAGATTCTCCTTGACCGTTTATACCTATAACTTGATCTTCTAATACAGGCAATCGGTAGTATGAGCAAGAAATAGAGAATAATTTGCACAAATTAAGAAGAGAAGCTTGCAAAATTTCTAAAGAGGACCAACTATTCTTGAATCCTCTATTTGAAGATAGCAAACTTTGAAAGAGCTTGCTAGACCTGATTTGGATCAACAACCTTTATGCATAATGTTTCCTAATTTAGATGCTAATATTAATTTTGAACTAAAATCTGGACTAATACATCTCTTGCCCACTTTTCATGGCCTTGCAAGTGAAGATCCCTACAAGCATCTAAAGGAGTTTCATGTGGTATGTACGAGTGTGAAACCAACAAGGGTGACTGAAGAGCAGATAAAACTGAGAGCCTTTCCATTCTCTTTGAAGGATTTGGCTAAGGATTAGCTCTATTATCTACCCTCTGGGAGTATCATAACATGGAATGAGATGAAAAGGTTATTTTTGGAGAAATATTTCCCACCTTCAAGGGTGGCCAACATTAGGAAGGAAATTTATGGTGTGAAATAGTATAGTAAAGAATCCCTATAGAATATTGGGAGCATTTCAAAAAATTATGTGCATGTTGCCCCATCATCAAATCAGTGAGTAGTTATTCATCCAATATTTTTATGAGGGTCTTCTACCCACTGAAAGGAGCATGATTGATGTCGCTAGCAGAGGAGCTTTGGTGGATAAAACTCTTGAAGCTATGATGAGAATACAAAATGTCATATTTTATTCCCTCAATACTTAATATTTTATACTTATTTGACTCCTATATTCACTCATTATTCTTATATTTTGATTTAGGAGACAATTGGAGTGGTTAAGTGCAAAAAGAAGTCAATTGAAGGATTTTGGATAATTTTAGCATCACTTCGTATTTTGGTCATAACTTTCTCATTTGACCTCCGATTGAGATGATTAAAGATGCTCTAAAAATAAAAGAAAAATTTCTACAACTTCCATGTTGGAAGTTTTGAGAGATAAAGACTACATCAAGGGAAAAATAGGTAGAATTCCAAAGTCAGTATGAAGTGCAGAGGAGAAGCAACAAGTAGAAAAGCACCGGAGGCAGTAGACCGACGCCGCTGGCACCAACCTAATTCACACCACCACATTGGGCAGCAAGGTGGCACTAGCGGTGCCTATCTTGCACTAGTAGTGCTCAACTTTGTTCCCACTTTTTGGATTTTTGTGGAAATTGCACATTTTGCATATTTTTGACTCTGTATAAATAGCAGTTTCTTAGGGTTTTTGAGGGGTTTTTTGCAAGGGTTTGAGGAGGATTTTTGGAGGCTTTCGATAGAGAATCCTTTTCTTTTCTCTTTTCTATTTTATTTTCTTTGTGAATTCATGGCCCTGCATAGCTAAACTTTTATTCTTGGTATAAGGAAACAAGCCTCAGAATCAACAAACTATGAGATCTAATTTGATTTAATTGTTGAATTTATACTTTGAGTATTGAATGTTCTTCTTTGATTCATGATTATGATTGTTATGTTTAATTGTTATGAGGCTTACTAGTTTATTATTCATTGTAATCTATTGCTAAATTAGATATCAAATTTATGATCGTTTGATCCCTTTAATTTGCGAAACAACTAGGGTTTAATAATTTACTCCTGTTGCAGTTAGTAAATCTTAGAAAGAATATTTCACTAAATTAAATGCAATCGGTGGTGCTTGTGTTGTTTAGCTTCACCAATTTCTACAAATCTTAATGTTGCTATTGGATTAAACCTTTAGCGCTGGTCTTGGGTTATTTAGTGGTTAGGGTTAATTAGAATGTTGGTTTCTAATTAACTATGTTGAAGGAGAGATAGGAAAAATAATTCCAATGGTGAATATTTAAAGTATGAATTGATTTATAATTGCATCAATGATCAATTACAAGATTCTGATAGTGAATGTTGACTTAAACCAAAGTTTTCTTCTTTGATAGATTTCTTTGATTACACTTTTTTCGTTACATTCAAAACCCCTCTTTCTTGTTCACATTGCATAAAACTAAGCTAAATACTCCTCGTGAGATTAACCCTTACTCATACTATTATAGGTTAATTTAATTGGAGCAAGGTTCTAAATGTGGTTACCTACAATAGCACACCAAGCTGCAAGGTATTTGATTACAAACATGGCAGCCAATTCACAACAATTTGGAAATAGGCTTGACTCTGTATCCAAGCTTGTTAATGAGGTAAGTGTTTCCTCCCTTCAATAATAGATTGCAGGTCTAACTTCTCTTGTTCATTAATTAGCTATAGGAAATATACAAACAATGAAGGCTTATGGAATTTGTTTGGTGGTAGGGCATTCAACTGATATGTGCCCAACTCTTCAAGAAGAACCTACTGAGTAAGTGTAAGAAATGGGTAGTTTTTCTGGACAACCATAGAGGAAGTATGATCCTTATTCTAACTCATACAACCTAGGATGGAGGGATCATCTCAATTTCAGCCATGAGAATCCATAAGTAAATCAGCCCATAACTCAAAATCACCTGAATTTTCAGCTGTACAAGCAACCATACCCACCTAGACAACAATAGGGATAAACTTCTGACTCTAGTATGTCTTTGGAAGATATTATTGAGTCTCTTGCCTCTAACACTTTGCAATTTCAATAGAAGATGAAGGCTAGCATTCAGAGTTTGGAGAATCAGATGAGTCAGATGGCAACAACAATCAATTGGTTGGAAACAAAAAGTTTAGGGAAATTGCCTTCTCAAATGGTGGTGAACCCAAAAGAAAATGTGAGTGCAATTGTTTTGAGAAGCAGTAAAGAGGTTGAGATTCCAGAAAAGATGACTCCTACACCAATGGAGAAAGCAAAGGAGAGATGTTATTACAGACAAGAACCTTCCTAAGGACCATGAAGTAGCCAAACATAAGTTTTCACCTTTTTCTGAATATAAACCAGTACCATCTTTTTCTAAGGCTTTAATAGAATCTCAAAAAGTTGAGCAATAATAAGATCTATTTGAGACTTTTTGTAAATGCGAGGTAAACATTCCACTTTTTGATGCCATTAGACAAGTACCTCATGATGCTAAATTCTTGAAAGAATTGTGTACAATAAAGAGGAAATAGGAACTTCAAGGGAAGGTAAGAGTAGGGGAGAATGTTTCTGCAATCATTCAAAGAAAACTTCCTGCAAAGTGCAAAGATCTAGGTATGTTCACTATCCCTTGCATGATAGGCAACACTAAACTTGAGAAGGCTATGTTAGATTTAGGAGCTTCTGTTAATGTCATACCATATTCTTTATATGCCTTTTTAAAACTTGGACATTTGAATAAGACTAGTGTTGTGATTTAGTCAGCTGATAGATCCAATGCATATCCCAAAGGTGTAGTTGAAGATGTTCTAATGCAAGTCAATAAATAAGTCTTCCCTACTGATTTTTATGTGCTAGATATGGAGAATGGTAAGCACACTACCCTCATTATATTAGGAAGACCCTTCCTAAAGACATCCAAGACTAAGATAGATATTCGTTGTGACACACTCACCATGAAATTTGATGGTGAAATTGTTAAGTTTAATATTTATGATGCCATAAAGTATCCTGATGATGATGATAACTCTATTTATTCTATTGATGTGATTAATTCTTATGCATAAGAAGTGTTTGAAATTGATGGCAAAGATGAATTGGAAGTCATTATTAGTGAGAACTTGAGAAGGAGAATGAGGATTTACCATGGACTAAGGAACTGTAGAAAATTGTTGCAGCATTGAATGACTTTCCAAAGTCACCAAAATCAGGTAATGTTTCTTATATTTATTTACTAATTGTTGATAAGAGAATTTTACCTTCTGTTTTGCAAGCCACTGCTTTAGAGTTGAAGCCTCTTCTCGGTCACCTCAAGTATGTGTTCCTTGGAGAAGAAATCTCAAGTAAACTCAGTACATCACAAGAAGAGAGGCTTGTGCAAGTTCTTAAGGAGTATAAGATGGCTATTGGTTGGACAATTGCAGATATCAAGGGAATCAACCCATCTACATGCATGCATTGAATTCTATTCGAAGAAGGAGCGAAACCTTCTCATCAACCACAAAGGAGATTGAACCCACTAATGATGGATGTAGTAAAAAATTAAATCAATATACTTCTTGAAGTTGGAGTGATTTATCCAATTTCTGATAGCAGTTGGGTTAGTCCAGTTTAAGTGGTTCCTAAAAAGACTGGAATGATTGTGGTGAAAAATTAGAATAATGAGTTGGTTCCCACTCATGTTCAGAATGGGTGGTGAGTTTGTATAGATTATAGAAAATTGAATATTCTAACTCGGAAGGACCACCTTCCATTGCCTTTTATTGATCAAATACTTGAGAGGTTAGCCAATCATTCTTACTATTGTTTCCTTGATGATTATTCAAGTTATTTCCAGAATGCAATTGCTCCAAAAGATCAAGAGAAAATGACTTTCACATGCCTATTCAGAACTTTTGCATATCTTTGGATGCCCTTTGGCCTTTGCAATGTCCTAGCCACTTTCCAAAGGTGTATGGTTAGCATCTTTTCAGATTATATTGAGCATATTATAGAAGTCTTTATGGACAATTTCATAGTTCATGGAGACTCCTTTGATAATTGCTTGCATAACCTTACATTTATCCTTCAAAGATGCATAGAAACTAACCTTGTGTTAAATTCTAAAAAATGTCAATTCATGGTTGAACATGGTATAGTTTTGGGTCATTTTATTTCATCTGATGGAATTGAGGTAGATAAAGCTAAAGTTGATATCATTTAGTCTTTACCTTATCCCACTAGTGTGCAAGAAGTTCATTCTTTTCTTGGACATCCAAGTTTCTATCAAAGATTCATCAAGGGCTTCTCCAAAATAGCATTGCCTCTATGCAAGTTACTGCAAAAGGATGTGTCTTTTGAGTTCAATGAAGGGTGCAAAAAGGCATTTGACAAACTGAAGGAACTACTAACTTCAACCCCAGTTATCCAACCTCCTGATTAGAATGTTCATTTTGAGATAATGTGTGATGCAAGAGATTATGCAGTGGGTGATGTTTTGGGTTAGAGAATTGGGAAAGCATCTCATGCAACTATTATGCTTCAAGGACATTGAATGATGCTTAGAGAAATTATTCTACTATTGAAAAAGAGCTTTTAGCTATTGTCTTTGCTTTGGAAAAATTTAGATCTTATTAGCTTGGTACTAAAGTCATTGTTTATTCTGATCATGCAGCTCTTTGTTATTTGATGATGAAGAAGGAAGCAAAGCTAAGGTTGATAAGGTGGATACTTCTCTTGAGCAAATTTGAAGACAAAAGATGGACAGAAAATTAAGTTACAAATCAATTGAGTCACTTGAGTCATGTGGAGGATGAACGTCATTTGTAAGAAACATTTCTTGTTGAGCAATTGTTCGCTGCGAGTGAGAAATTGCCTTGGTATGCGAATATGGTAAACTATTTGGTCACTAACGTATTACCTCCTTGTTTATCTAAAGCTCAGAGAAATAAGTTCAAAAGTGATGCAAAATATTATATGTGGGATGACCCATACTTGTGGAAGCATTGTTCTGACCAGGTAATAAGAAGGTGCATTCCTGAGAATGAGTTTCTTTCTATACCCACCTTTTGTCATTCTTATGCTTGTGTCGGTCACATTGGAGCCAAGAGAACGTTGAAAAAAGTGTTAGAGTGTGGTTTTTATTGGCCATCTTTGTTTTGAGATTCATACTCTTTCTGCAAGTTATGTGATCATTATCAAAGGATAGGTAATATTTTCCAAAGGAATGAGACACCACAAACCCCAATACTAGTCTGTGAAGTTTTTGACGTTTGGGGCATTGATTTTATGGGGTCATTCACTATTTCTTTTGGTTTTATTTATATATTACTTGCTGTTGACTATGTTTTGAAATGGGTGGAAGCTAAGTCTATCAAGATTAATGACTTTAAGGTTGTAATGAATTTTATCAGAGTTAACATATTCTCCAAGTTTGAAATTTCAAGAGCTTTGATAAGAGATCGAGGCACTCACTTTTGCAATCGAACAGTTGAAGCTTTGATGAGAAAATATTATGCAATCCATAAGGTGTCAACTGCCTATCATCTGCAAACCAGTGGATAACTAGAAGTATCAAATTGAGAGATCAAGTCCATTCTTGAAAAATAGTTAATCCCAATAGAAATGATTGGAGTTTGCACTTGGATGATGCATTGTGGGCATACAAGACTACATACAAGACACTCAATGGTATGTCACTATAACACCTGTGGTATTTGAAATCTACTCATGTGGAAATGGATAGAGTTTACCTTATGAATTTAATAAATTTCACTATTTGGAGCTATATAAAGTCAATGAGAAGAAAAGAACTTAAGTAGTGAAATTGAGCAAAAGCATGTTTATGACATATATGAATAGCCTTATATGATGTTTGAGGTGATTGAAATTTGCTTATGTGGATATGGGTAGAGTTTGATGCTTGAAATTCATAAATGTTATCAATTTAAATTATATAACAGTCATAAGAAGAAAAAGAACTGAAATGGTGAATTTGAGAAAAAGCATATTTATGATTAATATGAATGGCCTAAAATGGTCCTCATACATATTGTAATGTGTGTGGAACATTAGATCCAGTATTGGATGCATTTTGGAATGAAAATGGCTTATGGATTTACTTATAACAAAAAATTTGGTTGAAAAGAATCAAGCAGGAGATTCTTGATAATTGATCTCAAATGAGGTAGTAAATGGTATTAATATAATTCAATTCACGTATGTGATGTGTGGGAAGTGATTATTGGGAGATTTGAGATGTTTTATCTAAAAATGTGGCTATGGTGATCTTTCATAAATGAAAATGCTAAATTTGAAAAAGGGTTCATTATGATTAATTTTTGACATGGATACTAGACTAATTTTAAAATGTTTTCAATATGAAAGTTGTAGATCATGAAATTATCTATCCAATAGAAGAAAAATCACTCGACTCTATAATATGAAGAAGTTATGATTAATACACCAAAACTATTCTAAATGATTAAAAAATAACGAGATGAATGAGATGGATCAACTTTATTGAAAATTTTGACATATTTGTGGGATGATTTGGAAAAAAGTGGTTAACATAGTAGTTCTAGCCCTTGACGTTAGCTCCAATTCCATACAAATCAAGTCATTTGGACATCATGTGCAAAATTTATGCTTAAAATATTATCACTATGTCGGACAGAAAGAGCTTGCGTCAAAAAACACATTTTTTGGCATCTAGCAGGACCTTATCATGGCAAGGCAATTTTTTATCGTGGCAAGGTGAATTTCTATAGTGGCAAGGCTTCCAAAAATGCATTTTTTAGCCATCCAATGAGTCCTTGCCCCGGCAAGACTTTCCCCTGCTGCAGGAAGAGTTTTATGGCGCATCAGAGTACCCAATAAATCCAATTTTTTAAGCTTAAAACTCATCGCATTTTTCATTTATTTTATTCCGTTTTTTCTTTTTCTTGCCCTAACGTTGGAACCCATCCTGTTTAGCCCAAATTCATGCCATTTGAACTTGGGAAAAATCCTTTTCTAGGTAAATTATCACTTAAGCATGCCTCTTCGCTTAGGTTTTTGTAATTTGGATGGTGGAAAATAGAAGAAGATTCAGATTTTGGTTATTAGAGGAAGTTACTTAGAAATTTGGGCTTGGAAGCATGTTTATAGGATGATGCCGTGCATGAATATATGGTAAGTCACTTTTCTTCAATTGAATTTGGATTTTTGTATACGCTAGGGTTTTTATAAATAACAGATTTTTGGAAAAAATGATAAATTTATATTGTGGAATCTTGGGAAAAATATTTAATACATGCTTAATAAGGTATTGGGAGTGAATAGGGTTTAAAAATCATAAATTTTAGCTTGTTAGGGTTTCATGTTCTTCATGATTAGTGATTTTGTAGAGAATTTGATAGGATTGTTGTATAAACCATGGGAGAAATATGTACTTTATAAGTTATGATGATTTGGGGATTTATATAGGGTGCTTTGAGCTTGTGAAAATGGATATTCAATTACAACTTAGTTTGGGTTAACTAAGGAAATCATGTATGGGCTATGTAAGCCATAAATTAGTTGAAAGAAATACTTAATTGAGTAATTTTAAAGGATTTTAAGTATTGATTATGTCATATACAAAATGAATATGGCCACTACATGTCAATGAGTTGGCCATAGTATATAGAAATTGTAATTTATTGATTTGATGTGAATTTGGCAAAGTTGCCTTTGTAAATAAATGACTT
>JAYJMB010001518.1:0-16516 GCA_036873735.1 Pouteria campechiana
TTATGAGTTGCAGGGAGAAATGCTACAAAAGGATGGTTAAAATACTATTCTACAATTATGATTCAAAGACAAAGAAATCATGGATAGGAGATAGAGTAATAGATGTCTCCTGAGAACATAAGGGAGTGTCTGAATCTTCCTATAGTTGAAAGAGAGGAAAAGGATTGGCCTTCCTTGAGAAAATAATTATTTTCAAAGGTGGCTAGAACAGAGGTTGACGAAGAAGTAAAGATGTTACATCCTACCTATTTTGACAAGAATATGAGAATGGCCCATATTTTGCTCATCAACAACATCTTTCAAAAAACAGGAGGTAGGGATAACATTTCTGAGAAATATTGCAGAATGTTGTAGGCAGTGAAGAATGGGAAGAAAATAGATCTAGCAAAGACAATCTAAGATAATTTGTTTCAGGTCAAAAGCAATAACAGATATCCTCTTCCTTATAAAATGATCATGATAAAATTCCTAAGAAGAGTAAAAGTTGATTTGACTTTTGAAGATGGAGAAGAATTTAAAAATTCTCATTTGATGATTGAGGTGAATTTGAGGAAAATCAGTTCTAAAAGGACCAAGCCATCCAAGCAAACAAGATTTGAGGGTGGAACAACCCAAATAAGAGAAACAAAATTTGTTACTTCAGGTTGTTGAAATAAGGGAAGAAGTTCCCACTTATAGAGTAGATGGAATGACAACTGGTCTGAGTGAAGAAGAGGTGGTTGCTAAACTAAGGGAAGAAGTTTCCACTTCACTTGCAGCAGCAACAACACCTAGGGGAACTATAGAAACAACATAGGAACATCAATAGTATCAGTAGCTTCTCCGTGCATAGAAGTAGTAGCACCTTCTCCAAGCAAGCCTTCATTCTCCACTCATAGCAGTGTTGAGAACAAGCTGAGAACTATTGAAGTTGATGTTAATGCTCTGAACATCAAGATGGATTCGATCAAGAAGTAGATGGATTTAGTGTGTCAAAAGATGGATACTTTGACCTGTTTGGTTGAGTCCATCACATGGTAATCAAAGCCTATTCAATCCTCTTCTCCATCATAACCTTTCCATAATCTTAGGCTTTCTTCACCCCTAAGATTCCCTCAGCCCCATCATTCTGATCACTCTCATCAATCTCCATCTCATCAAGGTGATAAGTCCCATCATTCTCCATCTCATCATTCCTCACCCTCCTCTCCTGTTCATGAGCATAGACCTACTTCACCCATTAGGTCTACTCATCCCATGAGTACTCCCTCCTCTCCAAGGGTTGAAATTCTTCCATCTCTATAGTTCTCTCCTCAACTCACATCTCACACTTCTCCACTATAACTTCACCAATTATTGCAATTCTTCCATCTCCACATTCCCCTCCTCTGCCTAGACCCACTTCATCTCCATGTTCTAATTTAGAGTCCTCACTCTCTGAGTCAACTATACCACTTGAAAACATTTTAACATGGATGAAGTCCACTCTGAATAAATCATATCTCTCCTCTCTACAGGAAACTGCCTCTCCTTCATCACAACCGCCCCCTGTAACTACTCCATAAGAAACTGCCTCTTCTCAATAGACAACATCTCCTCCTCCTCCACAAAAACCTCTAATGCATTCGACTCTACAAATTCCAAATGTCTCTAGGGTTTCTACAGAGAAATAGAAGTCATACATCTTCCCCACTATAATATCACTCAAGCCAACATATAAAATTCAGCATCCCAAAATTCCCAAATCGACATGTTCAACTGGTGGGAGTCCAGGGAAAAGAATAAAAATGACTCTATAAGAAGTTGAACACAAGCAATTGATAAATCAATTGGTTGCCCAACTTCTTCAATTCCAAAAAAGGGCAGTCACTCTCCCTGATCTTCAATCAGGATTTCCTCAACCGTATTATAATAATGAAAGGTCCAACAAGGAACTTCAAGCCCAAGCCACTCCCAGATAGTGACGCAATCATAGATAAAATGTTGAGTGATTACATTCTGCTCACTTCATCCAACCCACCACCTCCACCCCTACAAAATCCTTCACTTTGTGTGGGTTTAGGATCATTGAAAAATAGGGTTAGATTTCATGTTGTAATTGACACATCTGATCCTAACTTCATTTACCTTCTAAAAGATGTGTATCTCATTCATAGGAATAGGCACCTTGATGCATTTGGGCTTGGGATTCCATCTCCATTTCTAGAGTTTGGATGTCCCCGATATAGAGCAAAACTGGGGATTGTTTCTTGTTCTCGATAGGGAAATGCAAATTCTACTGGATCCACATCTCGCTCCCAAATAGAGGTTGTTGCTGCCTCTATTTCCACTCCTCGGCTTCCTCCATTTCCTTCATTCATAACCAAAGCTCTAATTCTAAGCCCAAACCTCCCCTCAAAAAGAAAATGGCACTTCCTAGATCTACTACCAAACTCCCTTCTTCCACCCCTCAGCTTCCTCCATCCAAACCTTCTACTACCAAACTCCCTTCCTCCACCCCTTAGCTTCCTCCATCCAAATCTTCTACTACCAAGAACTATCACCTTTCCAAAGAAGACCACCTTCATACAATCCACCTTCTACTACCAAACTCCAACCATCATCTTTCCAAAGAAGACCACCTTCATACAATCCACTCCCTTCTCCTTTCATCTACTTAGACTAAAAGGAATATGCTTGAAGACTTAGAGCAAATAACATAGCTTTTCAAGTTGGGCATCTCCCCTCCTACCCTAAGATGCTCACACCTGAATACCATGCTTATCTCAAGGTACTCCCTCCTCTCGTGCCCCCATCAGCATTACCAGTTGCATCGACCCAGGCTTAGGTGATTCTCTCGACAATGGTTATAGCAGAAATAGGTCCTCAAGTGTCGTTCACAAGACCAAAGATGACTGGATCCAATAAACAGGAGCCCAAATCCAATAAATAAATCTCTTTTTGCTACAAAGATGTTATCTGTAACCTTGAAATGTACTAATTTTTTCTTATACTTACATTGTAAATTAGAAATTTGATAGGTATTCATCGATATGTAATACTTACACTGCAATCTGTAAACATGATATGTACTCATTTATATATAATACTTACACTGTGTACAAAATGATTATTATCTTATGGAAGTCGGTTAGCAACTTGTCTCATTTTATTTCTGCAAGTGAACTAGTATGGAGGATGGTCTTTCCAAGCTTTTGATTTTGCTGGATGTGGGTTACTCTATTTGCCACCAAATTTACACTAGTGAAATTGCAAGATGAAGACTGCGAAATCTTACAAAGTTTAGATGTGACCTTGGGATTATGGGACATGGATAGTGGGTCATGGGCATGGGACTAAGGGCATGGAGATGTGGGACACGGGCTTGGGACGTGGGACATGGGAATTGGGTCGTGGGACATGGACATGGGACTTGGGACATGGAGTTGAGTCATGGGTCGTGGGACATGGACATGGGACTTGGGGCATGGAGAGTGGGACATGGATATTGGGAACCGTTCATCCATGTCCGGCTTCATAATTCTAGACATGGAATATGATATTAGACATGGATGAATGGTTCCTGAACATGGGAAGGTCCACTGTGGTGCTTGGAACCATTCATCCATGTCCGACTTCATAATCCAGGACATGGAATATGAATCCGAAGATGAGTGGTAGATCAAGACATGGGATGAATGGTTCTAAGCACCCGAGTCCCAGTATTTATGTTCGATGTCCCACTGTCCATGTCCCATGTCCCATGTCCCACTGTCTATGCCTATGTCCCAAACTCCATGTCCTAAGTCCCATGCCCACATCCTATGTCCCACTATCCATGTCTAATGTCCCACTATCCATGTCCCATGTTCCACTATCCTATATCCCATGTCCCACTATCTATGCCCATGTCCCAAACTCCATGTCTCAAGTCCCATGCCCATGTCTCACATCCCACTATCCATGTTTGATATCACACTGTCCATGTCCCATGTCCCACTGTCTAAGCGCATGTCCCAAGTCCCATACCCATGTCCCATGTCCCATGTCCCACTGTCTAAGCGTATGTCCCAAGTCCCATGCCCAAGTCCCATGTCCCATATCTATAATAAGCACTCTTATATTATAACAGTTGTTGCAACAAATTTTCACATTCAATTCATATGTTCGTGGCCCATCTAAGTATTTACATAGTCTTGTAAACATACAAGTGTTAACCGCATGCATCTTGCAGAAGTAAAACAATCAACAAATACACCAAAATAACTATCAAAACTACATGGTGTATTTTTACACACCCTTCACAAACTCAAAGGTGAGTTAGAGTCTTCATGGATGGTCACAACACTTCAAAGCTTAGAAAACTCTACCGAAGGGTTTGCAACATCCATTCGCCATAATATTTCACGTAATAGATCGAGGTCTGGCATTGGTTTGGGGCAGGTCCTAGGAAGGTCTCGAATCCTCTCTTGCAGTCCTTCAAGTTCTCTTCCCAACTGAACCCAATCTTGGTTGAGGACAGCGTAAATTTGTGCCAAACCTAGCATCGTCTACCACTGCTGTTGCTGCATCTCCGTAACTCACATTTTCAATTGGGATACCTCCCACTCTAGACCATCGATTTCTAGTCTAGACTGATCCTCTGTTCTTGTGAAGAATGAATCCCAAGATCCGTTATGTGGAGATCTGGACATCTTTTCCATAGATGGGTTTTCCAGCTTTAAGGGAGATGGGGTCTTAGATGCTTCAGATGTTGTTTGGGCATTTATAAAGATTCTCTTACGAGATGTATGTCAATTCAATTGAATATCATCGAGCAGTAATAAATATCTGTACACTATTAATCCCACAACACCCAACTGATGGTCCTATGCAACTTGAAGTATCATAAACAATGATGGAATATTTGCATAGTTCTAGTCATTTAAACTTAAACGGTTGTGCATTGAAAATTACCAGAGAATTAAAGAAAAAATAATGGATATACAGAATGTGCGGATATTCTAGCAAGATAAATTATAATATATTAATATGTTAGTTTATTCAAAACATGTATTACATATTAGAATTAAAGCCAAGAGCGCGACAGAGAGAACTAGTATCTAACCATGGGTACGTCATCTCCAATTCTTGAAGTAGCCAACTTATTTCATGCTGATTGGAACCAAAAAGGTAGTTGGGTTTAGAGTGTTAGATACACTCCGCCGTTATTGTAACATTTTTGATCCTGGCTTGCAACCATTAATGTTCACAGTTTACCTCAGAAAAGCGCTCTGCCCATGAAAGAATTGTGTCCTGCTCAACGAGTTGCAATTCTGGCAGAGAAGTCTATAGGGTTTGTATCTCTTTGCATAGTTCTTCGATCCTATGTAAGGGCCTCTCCTCAGGAGTGGTGTTCCATGACCCCCACAAAGCATTTAGCTTCCCATTGCCCATTACTATCAATGGTTGGAATGAAAGAAGGCCTGAGAAGTTCTGGACTTGGAGAAGAAATCTTGGGAATACTAAGGGACGCTAACCTATTACTAGATTAATGCATAAATTAAGTCAAGACTCGAAAATCAGAATGTACTCTTCTCCACCTTAACAATGATGCATGCATCTCCTTGTAAATAAAGAATATTGAGCCTTCCAACAAGCCTCTGAAAATGCACATTGAATGAGACTCCTAACTGGTGTTGTATATGTGAAATGGAGTACCTTGTTAAGTTAGATTATGTTGTATTCGATCATTGAGTATCACGCTAGTCAAGGGAAATTAACCAAGTACAGTTATATTTGCCTACATCTCCTTAGTTAACATGCATCAATTTTTATTTTATTAATTTTTTGTGCTTTACAATATGAACAACTCATTAACGGAGTATGTGGAAATTTGTAACTCTTAAGTGGGACATGGGCATGAGACTTAGGACATGGGCATAAGACTTGGAACATGGGCGTGGACTTGTGACATATGCACAAGAATTGGGACATGGGTATGGGACTTGGTACATGGGCATGAAGCTTGGGACATGGGACTGGGGTAGTGGGACATGGTACTTGGGTCATGATAGATGGGTATGGGACTTGGCACATGGTCATGGGACATGTGCATGGGACTTAGGTCGTGGGACATGGGAACCATTCATCCATGTCCTGAATTAATATACCATGTCCAGGATTATAAATTCGTACTTGGATGAACCATTCACGATAAACAGGGAGGTTTGGCTAATGTCCCAAATTGAACCTCCATGTCCAGAATGGAAACCTTTAAAAAAAAAGACGACAGGCTGAACAAAGAGGTGCAATGGCCTTCCAATCAAGTCTAAATCACAACAACACAATAAAGGCCTTCCCTAGTGTAATCACATTAGATGCACATAAATAACTATCTAAAATCACTTTTCAAGGATAGATATTACAAATAGTTCAAGTCGAAGAATATTTTCTCAAAAGATTGTATCATAGAGAAGTACTTTAATATCTACATAAGTCACACTATGGCAAATATAAGCACTATAAGACTTAAAATTCATCGTCTTCTCTTACATGCCTTTACCTCTATGTCCAACACCTTACAATTGGCCTCAAATCACAATAACTCCTCTCTAGTGTGCGACATTTCTTGAACTTTTGATTTTAGCTGTTGGTTCTCTTTGTGCATAGCATACAACTGACTATTCAGCCTCTTGATCTCATGTATTTGATCTCTTCTAAACTGATGCTTTCTATCAGATAGAGGGGGATCCACCCATTGAAAGAAGGAACATTTGCTAGGACCATCCTATAATGAGATAATGAAATAGTTGTCAATTACATCATCATATTAATATAAGACAGTAAAGAGAAGTATAGAAGAGACTCACAAAATAACCCACACAACTGAGAAATTGCCTCCCTGGGTTCTTATCCATATAAGAGGTTAAGATACGTGCTTCAAAACTGCATTTATAAGAAACTCTTGTAGAATATGGCAAACTCATATCCTCAGATGAAATAGTCATATGAAGTATTTTATAATAGCCAATGAAGATTCTGTTAGTATGTCATCAGCATAACAACCCAAACATATATATATATATATATATATATATGAAAGTTTAATATAATAAAAGGCATGCATAAAGTACCTTTGTAATGAAGATTACTCAAAGCATCAATCAGGCAGAGGATTGGCAGTTCTTAGCGATGGACAATTTCTCCTAACGTGCCCAATAATAATTTTCTTACATCCGTGACATAGCCTACCAGCCCCAATTCTCCCAGCCACCCCAATTGTTGACTTCAATCTCTTATTAGTGTGACCTTTTGTTTTCATGCTATGTAGATCTAGTATTGCATTTGGGTGGGAGTTGTAGCTATGTACCCCATCATCTGGGGCACTAGCTGGTGGGGTTGCCATATCATCATTCGAGGGCAGAACTAAATTAGGCTGATGTACAACCCCTACACTTTTGTTATTGAAGTTGGCACCACTCCCTTTAGCATCATCACGTGCATCCAAGACATGTTCTCTCCTATATTCTTCTATTGATTTTTGAATCCTTTTCAAGCCTTCAAAAATAATTTCATAAAGATCCAAATCCCTAGTCCTATCACAAACAATTTTACCACATTCTTGCATCAAGTTGTGGTGCCATATAATCTTTAAATTTTCAGCACTTGATGTTGTGACATATTATTAGTGCATGATCCTTTCCTTAGGTTTTTGGGTCCACCTCCTTAATATTAGTTTTTCAGGCATATTGAAGATCCCTTTTACATGAAATACTATAGGAATATATGTACACACTATTCCTGAAAACTCCCAGTTTTTGCATGAACATATGGCCACATTACTTTTATTATCCCATTCAACTCTCCTAACCATTTAGGATCACTACTTGAATATCTATGAACAACATATTGATATATATGGCCATCTGACACATCCATCTTGGCAAAATAATACTGGCATTGCTCAACCTCTTTTTGGAATTCCAAAAAAATATCCTTTGTATACACTTTTGCCATTTCACACTCAATAGTGTGTTGTGTTTTCATAACTGGCATGCGATATATTATTTTACAATCAGCATCTATGTCTTCTCATTACCTCCATTTAGTAGCCTATTCATATGGATAAACAAATTCTAACAATTTCATGCTGCGATTCACATATTTATCAAATAATGAATTCATGCTCTCAAATCTCCCTATAGTTGTCATGCTAGCAAAAAAATGCCATCTAACATAAGCAGGCACTCATGCATTTCTGATGCTATATAGTTGCTATAGCCATGAGTGATCATGCAAGCCATAAGTACTAATCATATCAGCCCATGCCTTTTCAATTTCATCTGATGTCACACTTTTGTATATGCAATTGGACCAAGTCTTGTGAAAAATTGGATTGTTATGGATCACAATACCCATTTTTTCATTAAATTTTTTGTTCAAGTGCCATATACAAAAAATAGGATGGGTTTGAGGGAAAACATATCTTACAACCACTGAGATAGCAGGATCTTGGTTAGTCACTATTACTTTAGGAGCTACACCTCCCATTATATCAAGTCATGCTTTGAATAACCATTTAAAATCAGTTGTGGTCTCGCCAAAAAGCAGTCCCGCCCCAAATAATATTGATTGTTTATGATGGTTGACACCAATAAATGGTCCAAATGACATATTATATTCATTTATCTTATATGTAGTGTCAATACACACAACATCACCAAATGTCCCATAATCAATTTTGGCTGCACCATCAACCTAAAAAAATGACGTTAGTTGTCCTTCCCCATCCACTTGTAGGTTAAAACTAAATTGAGGATCAACTTTTGATTGACTCTAAAACTATTATAACAAGGCATCTGCCCCCCTGCTATACTTGGACTAAGGTTGCCTTTTGTAAGCATTTCTAAGGTCTAATTGTGAAAACTCAAAATTCTCCAACCCCAACTTGATTCAATCCTTCTGCAATATCTACTTGACAATCCGACACATTCCTATGTGATTGTAAATAATGGAATTTATTAGATGATTCTAGACCATGGCTATGTTTTGGTACAAATCTTATAATAACTCACTTATGACAACCCCCACATTTAGAAACCCCAAGCAATGCCATGCAATTACATCTGGTGAGACATCTCTCTTTATACTTTCACTTATTCTTTTCTATGGGGGCCACATTTAAAGCTTCATGTGGATGATTTGAGTTAGCCAGTAGGCAATCTACTTCCGTGAGTTTGGCCATCTTGAATCCCTCTTCAGAGCATTTAAAAACCCGACTACCTATGTCTCCATTGGCCAACCTTCTTGCATAGCTTTTTCTAATACTAAACCCACATACTTCTGCATAACCAATGTAGAACTGGTAAGTGTCTTCCTCACTGTCAAATTGTTGGCCAATCTTTAGGGTTAGATCAATAGAAACTCTAGGAAAAAATTCATGTAATCCTATCAATGAATTTTGTATATCACGACCCGTGCATCCATATTATCAACTTCTATAGAGCTTATTTTGATACCTCATCCATTTGGATCAGGGGAACCTACCACATCCCTATCATTTACATTCACAACATCTACATGTAAATTTGTGGACCTAAAACAACCTGTGTCAAAATAGATAATAACACCGCCCTTGAGTAAATGTGCTAATCACTACAAAACATGATACACAGTGTAAAAATTTAGATGAACAACCATTTAGTTTGTAAAGTTTGATTTATTATACTAATTATAAATCCATCTGCAATTGAAAACTATAATAATAAAATCAATGGATAAGAATTAAATAAAAGAAAAATTATTTAATTTAAATAAATTAAATCTAGTAGACATTTAATCAAACAGCTACTGTGCGGTTCAAATATTTTCAATCAACAGAAGCTTGAACAGCTATTTCACTTGAAGTAATAATAAAAAGGACATGGGGTTGTCATGAATCTAATATAACTTTAAGAAAAAATAACCATAGTGATGAAAATGAATGAGTGGAATAAATATGGCTTCAAAAACTTCTCGTTTACTAGAGTAGCAGGTTTGAAAACTCCTTTGCGATTATGGATGGGACTTGGAGGAATTGGTAGATTTTCAAAGTCTACTCTGAGTCAAGGGATTTGGGGGTAGCGAACCTAGGGAAGCAGACTTGAAAAATTGATATGGGAGATGTGGGAGCTGGTGCAGATCGGAGGAGAGAGATTGATTTCCAGTTGGGGAATAGCGGAAGTAGAGTAGATAGGACAGGAAGAACGAGAAGATGGCACGACTCTATTAGTGAGGGAGACTTGAAGTAATCCTTGTCAAGTAACCTCTATATCACGTTTTCTGTGTCTGGGAGACAGAGTCAAAAAGCCAAAGAGATTTCCCTGATTACGTAAGGGTTTTACTGCATTTAGGACATAGAGTTCATAGTAGGACATAGAATCTATGTTTTTGGACATGGGGCATAGTTTAGGACATGAATTATGGATTGTTTAACTACGTTTGGGACATGGAGTTCACAGTGGGATAGGGAATCTTGGTTTTCAAACATGGGGCATAATTTGGGACATTGATGAAAACAACAAGCGATTAGATATTCCAGTGTTGGATTTTAAAATTATAATCCAGATCTAAAGTTAAAATTTAATATAAAGTTTCAATTAATGAATTTTACACTAAAAAAATTAATGATATTTAGGCTAAAAAAGTCATATAAGTTTAAAATAATAAAAATTGCACTATAAAACTTTAATAAAATTAGTAAAATTTACACTAAAAATAAATTAATGAAATTTAGACTAAAAAATTATTAGAAAGTTTATTAATTTGATTATTGATGTTCAAATATTTTATACCTCAAAAAATTATGAAATTTTCAATAAAAATAAAAGAGGTTTACACTTTAATAAAATAAATTAATGAAATTTACACTAAAACTAAAAACTTTTAATATAAACTTTATAAATTCCTCACTGATGTGAAATATTTACCGAGGTGGGAAAGCGGCAAAGGGGTTTGGGTTTTGGGTATTTTCACACTGGAATTTTTGAAATGTTCACTGATGGGAGATTGAAAGCAGTCACGTCGTGCCCCCTCCGTAGCATTATTTTTTATTTTAGGAAGACAAACTTAAGTGGCGCACTCTCCCTCCCTTCCTCCCTCACAACGCCCACGAAGGGCCTAGATGTCGGCCGCCGCATCGCATGATGAAAAGGCCAGCTACATTGAATATTTCAGTGTAGGCGACTACACTAGATCATTTCCCTATATATATAAATTATAAATTCTTAAACTTGGGAGAATTTGTATATTAATATGTGTGAAGTTATTTTGCTAGCATGTCATTGTATTAGGATGTGCACGAAATTTCTTTGACTACCCCCTTCATAATGTAACTATTGATTTTGGTGATCTGTGGATGTGTGTGTGTGATTTATGTGATTTTGATTTTAGTATGCATAATTATATGTATGATGATACGTTGTACATGTTGGGGATAGACAGTTCAGGGGAGACTTTGCCTGTGATTCCTCATGATACTACCCTAAAGTAACGCCCAACAAGTGGGGAGTTACAGGTTAGAAATGAAAATCCTTGATGATAAGGTTGGTTGTAAAAATAACATGATAAAATAATGCACATGGATGTGTTGCATAGTTCTAATTTGAATATAAACATATGAGTTATGTTCTAATAGCATGTGCATCATGAGTAGGTACCCTAGCTTGATAAGTTGCATGTGTGTCTATCTGTGTATGATTGTATGTCGTGAAATTGGTGTAGTGATGACACTAAAAGAGAGCATGGATAAAGGGATAGATGCCCATGCCTTGGATGATTATGAGGTCATGTATTTAGCTTTCATAAGTAAAGTGTGTGCCTATATTGATAAAAGTATGAGATTTTATATTGACTTGATTTTGAGCACCTTAGATGAGGAATTGTGTAGGTGCCATTGCTAGTAAATGCAAATACTTCATTAATGATTAGGACATATGATCAAAAAGACACAACTTGTGCAATGTATCATGTGTATACAAATCCTCAAGGTGTGAAATAATCCAAATAATTGAATTTATAAACTCTATAGAATGACGAGAACTAGATGATACTTAAAGTTTTGAGGATGAAACTTTTTGTAAGGAGAGTGGGTTTTAACACCTGAGGTGTTGAAAATGGGGGTAAAATTTCTTTTACTGAATCATAATGATGAGTTGAGGTGGACAAAATTAATTTTGAAATGAAATGGTGCAATTGTATATGAAGTGCATGCGGATTAAATATAATTATGCCATTAAAAGCATATGAGAATGGTTATATGACTCAATTCCTAGTTACTTGAGTCCAAATTATTATGCATTTTATGTCATTATTTTGTGGAAAGATCATGGCCAAAAAGGCATGAGAAGCAAGGAACCAAAATGGAGAAGAAACAAAGCCAAAAGGAAAGGAAATAGGGGTAGTGGCGTGGGTACTGTGGCAACCAAACGAGCACCATGACACCGGATCATGAATGGGCAAGGGGCACCGTCCAAAACGGTGGGCACCACAACACTGGTATGGCGATGTTGTGTTGGACCATCGATAATCTGACTTTTTAAGGGTTGTTTCAGCCCATTTTTATTCTCATCTTCTTCCTTTCTCTTCCCTGCATTCTAAACCTTGGAACTCAACCCTCTAGACCTTGATTTCTTGCCATTTTTGCTAGGAAATCACTTTGCCTTGATATATAATCACCTGATCTTGTATCTAACTCCAAATTCCATTTATTTGGATGATGGAAGGAAGGTGAAAGTCCATTTCCTTATAAATCATGGAGGCTATGGTGTGCTTTGAGCTCGGATTCGCATTTTGGTAAGGCGACTACGCATGAAATTGAATGTGAGTTCATTTTCCCCAACTGCAATTATGATTTATGTTTGCTAGGGTTTTTCATAATCTATGATCAATAATTTTTGGGGGAAACTACTATGAATTGATGTGGGAATGATGGGGGAAATGATTAATTGATTAATTATAGTGTTTGGAATTTATTTGAAGGTGAGGAATGTGATTTTCAACAATGACCTAATTAGAGGTTGGAAAGGACTTTTGTGCATAAAGTGTTTAAGAAGCAAATTTGTTAAATTAAGGGCTTAATTAAATTATTTTGAAGATTAATCAAATGTTAGCATGTTGTATACATGATGAATATTGTAGGAAATGAAGATTCTTTGAGACACCTGGTTGAGAAATCTTAACTTAAATAGTGCTTATCACATATTTGATGAAATGATTCCATGAGGAAAATGATGTGATTGACAAATCATGTTGTAACTTGAAATTGGCTATGAAAGAAGCATTAACACAATGTATTTGTCAAAGCAAATGGTGCATATGGCAAACAACCAACTTTTGATGTTGAGCAATAACATATGAATGAACATTTGTGGTATTGACAATTGTGTTCCCAAGCATTGTAAATACAGATAAAAACATACAGAGAAACAATTTAAATACAGTGGACAACATACACAAAATACACATCAGCAAGAAAAATTGACTAACCCAAAGAAGACAAGAATGCTTAAAAAGAATGACATTAGAACATTGAAAAGAAGCCATCAAGTATATGTGTAGCTATGAAGTTCAAGCCTCAACGAGTGATCAGATAAATTTTCTACAGATAAAGTCAGTATTTGAGAGCATATGTCTAAGAAGGATTCAGACAAATCTTTCCATGGACAAGTTAGATAAACTGCTTATAATCAACACTTGTCCGCAACACAAAGACGAATTTAGTTTGCAGAAGTAGAGATGAAACGAAGTTGAAATAGACAAATGAAAAGTTAAAATAAAGTCAAATTATTCAAGCATTTGTCTCTCACATAAAGTCTATCTGAAATTGAAGAAAAACAAGGAACTTGCCTGCAATCTCTATAGTAAATACAGAAGATGAAGTAGAAGTAGCATAGCAGTAGAAGAACAACTTTGTCTGTTGTCTTCATCTACAAGAGTTGTCTGCCACTTGCAACAGACAAACCATTGGAAACCCACTGAAGAAACAAGATTTCTATGGCTCAACAAGTTGCCTATTCCATCTACTAAACAACTTATCATATTAATGATTAAAAAGAGGATTCGTCTACATGCCACAACTTTGTCTATCACTTACGATAGACAAACCAATAGATAAACTATTCGGAAGACTTTATCTGCGGTCTGCAACTTCGTCTGCAAATTTCAACAAACAAAGTCACTTTGTTTATTAGGGAAGGAGCCTTGGCTACCAAGAGGAGTCGTCTAGTACTTACAATAGACAAAGCCACTCTGGCTGGTGAAAAGAAAACTTTCTTTAGTGAAATTCACTTCATCTACTGCGAAGAAGCTCTGTCTGCACCACAAAGGTCGTTTGCTACTTACAATAGACAAATCAATATACAAAGCTATTTCACCTAATGAAAGAAACTTCGTTTGCCAAGAGAACATTGTCTGATGGGCAGTAAAGAAGAAGAACTTCGTCTGCACTTCTACAATTCATTTGTTACTTATGACAGACAAACTAGAAGATGAAGTAAAATACTGCAATAGTTTCTAACAAAATTACAAAGATAAAGTTGTCTATTATGTGGATCTACTTAGAGCTACTTTATCTGTTACTTACAAGAGGCAAATCTAAGACATGAATAGATAAAGTTCTCAGATAAAATATGGCATATCATGAAGAGTACAAGCTACATGTATAAGACATTGCTGACTGCACTCTCCGGTCAAGATTTTATTTGAAGAAGATTTTATTAAGCATACCGGACAAATCAAGCTTAGCTGAAGATGGAAAGAAATTCAAAGGAAAGCAGTCTACACTTTGATAAAGGTTATAACTTTTAGAAGCTACAACACTTTAGGCTTAATGGGCAACTTTTCAAAATAATGAAATAGTCAGTCGAGCGAAAAAGTCTTTATCTGGTATTTGCTAAAACTGGAAATGAATCTTCTTCAAGAACGACACTGCATGATTTCAAACTATAAATGAATTTGTCAAGAAGATAACTTTTCAACAGGAGAAATTGGAACAGTCTTCAACATCCAAAAGAAGGTGAAGTACCTCCAATGGGTAGAAATTTTTGAAGCAACATAAAGGTAGTGAGTGTCAATGTAGAAGGTTCAGGAAGCTGAGAGAAAAATTAGAATGGAGCTTAAACAAGTAACATCTCTCAATCAAACTGTGCTTTCTCCTAGATAATCAATCTCCATTGAGCTGATAGACAATAAGCCTAAAAGTTCTATAATAAATCTAGAGTATTGATATCTAATGAGCTTCAATGAGATATTATTTTATATGTGCTCAAAATATGTACAAATTAGCCTAGCAAAAGAGGCAATGTAATATGCAAAATAAGTGTTGTTAATTAGTGATGTTAGATGGTGGTGAGCTCAAGAAAACTACATTGTATGAGTTGTTGGTGAGCTCTAGAAAATCAACAAGTTTGCTGGTAATCTTAGAAACTAGTGAATTTCCTATTGAGTTTGTGAAACTAGAAGAGAGTTGGGAGTACTATGTTCACACACCCTAAAGCTGGAATCTAGAAGAGTGTTGGGAACACTTGCTTATGCCCCACAGAGTTGGAATTTAGAATGCTAGAAGCACTATTAGATTTCCATTATATGGGATATTATGGAACCCAAGGCACAATGAGTGTGTGCTATTAGAAGTCGATGTAGGGATGGGGTTCTTGAACTGCTATAAAAATTGTTGTGTGTTGTCTGCTTGATTGTGTTACTTTGCTTATAACAATTTTATTATCACATTTTGCATATCACTACACACACAATCACTTATCTAAAATAAGTATAGCTAGGAGAAGTTAAACTTGGAAGTGAAGCAGCTACTATGACCAAATGAACAAATATGGAAAGTACATACGAGCTACACATTAACTTCTACATAGCTGATTAATTTTTATTTGGTCATAACTCTTATATGCTCAATTAACCCTCTACTCTTGAGCTATTATTTTTATGGGACCAACAAGTGGTATCAGAGCAGACTTCACAATTTAATTTGAACTACTAGAAGTTAACTTGTGAAGAGGTTCCCTTGGCCAAATCGTTCCACAACATTCCTGCTCAGGGACAAGTTATTTACAAAAATAAAAAAAATTATGCATTAACAATATTTGCTAAGGTTTTGAAAATTTAAAATTCTTGTTTTCCATTAAGCTTGATAGAACATACATATGTAGCTTTGTTAAATGTCATGCCCTGTGTTCCAAAGCGCGACGTCCTATTTTACACTATATTTCACCTAAATTTGTCCACTTTTAGGGTGGGGTGGTTGGGTCCCATTTTCTAAATGGTCTACTCTCTACAAAAAATTGGACAGAACTTCCCCTAAAAATGGGGCTGTCCAAACTTGTACAAGCACGCTACCCACCATAATATACATTGATTCCAAATAAAATACTAAATTAACTTCTAAAATATATACACTTACAATCCCACAACTCAAGATCTAGGTTAAATCATGATGACAATAAACTTGCTAACTTAACATGCAATTCATCCACAATACTAATCTGACATGCCGCTACAATTCCATACACATCATTTACAAACTTCA
>JAYJMB010001519.1:0-16515 GCA_036873735.1 Pouteria campechiana
TCTCTCATTTGTCCTCGATATAGTCCTTATCTCTCAAAACTCTCAACATAAAAGTTGTAGAACATTTTATTTTGTTTTCATAACATCTTTAATCATCTCAATCGGAGGTTAGATGGGGGATTTATGTTCAAAACATAAAGTGATTTTGAAGTTTTCCAAAATCCTTCAATTGACTTCTTTCTGCACTTAACCACTCCAATTGTCTCCTAAATCAAAATATAAGCATAATGAGTATATTTAGGAATCAAATAGGTGTAAAAGATTAAGTATTAATGGAATAAAATATGATACTTTGCATTCTCATTATGTACCACTATGAACATCTATCTTAATCTTAGATGTCTTTAAAAATGATCTTTTTAACAAAATAGTAGTTTGATTACCATTTTTCATATCTAGCACATAGAAATCAGTAGGGAAAACCAAATTATTCACTCGCACAAGAACATCCACAACTACACCTTTGGAATAGGTAATGGATTTATCAGCCAATTGAATCACAACACCAGATTTATTCAAAGGTCTAAGTTTTAACGAAGTATATAAAGAATATGACATGACATTAATTGAAGCTCCTAAATCTAATGGCTTTTTCAAGTTTAGTATTATCTATCATACAAGAGATAGTGAACATACCTGGATCTTTGCCCTTTGTAGGGATTTTTCTTTGAATGACTGTAGAAACATTTTCTCTTACTCTCACCTTTTCGCAACCTTTAAGTTCTATTTCCTCTTTATTATACACATATCTTTTAGGAATTTAGTATAATGAGGTACTTGTGTAATGACATCAAAAAGCAGAATATTTGCCTCGCATTCACGAAAAGTCTCATAAAAATCTTTATAGTGATTAATTTTTTGAGATTCTACTAAAACCTAAGGAAAAGGTGGTACTAGTTTATATTCAGGAAGTAGTGAAAACTTACGTTAAGTTACTTCATTGCCATTGGGAATTTTCTTGTATGTGGTAAGATCCTTCTCCTTCGCTGCAATGTCCACTTATTCACCACTTCTCAAAATGATTGCACTTACATTTTCTCTTAGGTTCACCACCGTTTGAGAGGGTAATTTCCCTGAACCTTGTGCCTCTAGCTAATTAATTGTAATTGCCATCTGACTGACTTGGTTGTTCAATCTTTGAATGTTGGACCTAGTATCTTGTTGAAATTGTTTCATTTCTTATTGGAATTGTAAAGTATTAGTGGCAAAAGACTTAACAATATCTTTTAAAGATATACCAGAGTGAGAAGTTTGTCTTGGTTGTTGTCTAGGAGGGTATGCCTACTGATATTGTTGGAAACTTTGACGATTTTAAGTCATGGGTTGATTTATTTGGGGATTCCCATAGTTGAAATTGGGATGATCCCTCCATCCTAAATTGTATTTGTTTGAATAAGGGTCATATCTTTTCTGTGATTGTCTAGTAAAACCATCCATTGTATTCACTTACTCAATGGGCTACTCTTGAAGAGTTTGACACATATCAGTTGGATGCCCTACTACCAAAAAGATTCCACAAGCTTTCGCCAATTGCATATGACCTACAGCCATTTAACAAACCAAATAAATTGGACTTGCAATTTGTTGTTCAAGGGATGAATAACTTACCTCATTAACAGGTTTGGATAGAAGGTCAAGCCTAATGCCCAATTGCTGTGAGTTGGCTTCCATGTTTTTTAGGAGTTTTATCCACCAAAGCTCCTTCACTAGCAACATCAATCATGCTCTTATCTGTAGGTAGAAGGCTGTCATAGAAATACTGGATGCGTAGTTGCTCACTAATTTAAGGATAAGGGCAGCATGCACAGAATTTCTTAAAATGCTCCCAATATTCATATAGGTGTTCTTCACAATGCTGTTTGACACCACAAATTCTCTTTCGAATGTTGGCCACCCTTGAAGTTAAGAAATATTTGTCCAAAAATAACTTCTTTATCTCATTCCATGTTGTATTGCTCCTAGAGGGTAAATAATACAGCCAGTCCTTAGCTAGATCCTTCAAAGAGAATGGAAAATCCCTCAGTTTCATTTGCTCTTCGGTCACCCCTTTGGGCTTCATACTCGTACATACCACATGAAATTCCTTTAGATGCTTGCGAGAATCTTCACTTGACCATGAAAAGTGGGCAACAAATATATTTGTCTAGATTTTAATTCAAAATTAATAGTAGCATCTAAATTAGAAAAAGTTATGCATAAGGGTTATTGATCCAGATCAGGTAAGGCAAGCTCTTTCAAAGTTTGATTTCTAGCCATTATTTTCTCCTTTTTTAAATCAAAATTATTATCTTCAAATAGAGGATTAGAAAATAGTTCATTCTCTTCAAAAATTCTCTGAGCTTCAGAAATTCTCTGAGTTTCACTACTTAACCTGTGTAAAGTTCTCTATTTTTGGCATATATTGCAAATCACCTTGATTAGAAGATTGAGTAATAGTCATAAATAATTAAGAAAAATTTAATAAACCCTAAAAAAATTAGAAAAAAAATCCAAGAAGAAGAATTCAAGAATAAAATAGAGATCATAGGAGAAAAAAAATCAACTAGAATCACTCCCCAGCAATGACACTAAAAATTGGAGTGTTTTTTAGGCAACCAAATTTAGAACCTATACTCCAATTAAATTACTTATAGTAGTGTGAGTAAGGGTCGATTCCATGGAGAGTATCTAGTTTAGTTCTATGCTTATGTGAATAAGAATGGGGGTTTTGAGTATAATGAAAATAACGTTTGTAAAAGAAATCAATCAAAGAAGTAAACCTTGGTTCAACCGAACATCCACCATTAAATCTTACAACTCATCATTGATACAAATATAAATCAATTCACACTTTGAATATTCACCATTGGAATTATTTTTCTTCTCTCTCCTTCAACATAGTTAATTAGAAACAAGCAATCTAATTAACCCTAACTACTAAACAACCCCACACAAGTGCTAGATGTTTAATTTAATAGTAGATTTAACATTCGTAGAGATTGGTAAAGCTAAACAACACAAGTATAAGCGATTGAATTTAATTTAGTCAAATATTATTCTTAAGATTTAATAACTAAAGTCAGAGGCAAATCTAAAGTATGTGACAGTTACAATGTTTTGGCCATAACTTTCATGTTTGATCTCTGAATCCTATCATTCTTGATTTGTTGGAAAGGTAACTTCAAGGGATGAAACTTTTATGTTTAATATGTTTATTAAATTAGTCTCCATATTTAGGAAGTGATGCCGAAGCTGTCCAAAATCATTCAATTAGCTTCTTTTTACACTTAATAACTTTTTTTGTTTCCTAAATCAAAATATAAGAATAACGAGTACATTTAGAAACCAAATAAGTCCAAAAGACTAAATATTAAGGCAATAAAATATGACATTTTATGTTCTCATGAATGCATCATGCATGCATGAATTCAATATGAAAATGATCACATAGAAATGATTTCATGTCAATTGATAATTGCATGGAATCAACCAATCAACATATTATTTTCTAAATTTTTAACCCCATGCTTCATAAATTTATCTTTGTAAGGACTAAAAATTATTAGTCCCAAAACTATAAAAAATAAAAAATTTCATTTGTTATTTTTTAGGCAAAATCAAATCTAAAAATAAGCTTTGATACCAATGTTGAAATTTATTTTTATGGATAATTGAAAACAAGCTACTTCTCTTATTATGCAAAAATGTAAGATTTCATAATCTGATTGATTTAGCTTACAAGCTTTTCTCTCAGTATGTTGGTCGGCTACCAGATTCTCCCACTATTTACACATTCCAATTACCTAGGGACTAGAACTAATGGATTCCCTAAGAATAACTATAGAGAATATAGAGAGAAGGAGCTCTTTTATTATACGAATCCTACTAAGAATGAGATTTATCTATTCACTTGTGCAACTAAATAATCCAAAACCTACTTAGATTTATATTATAATATGGACACACCATCCACAAATAACATAAGGGATCATGGTTGGAGTTATCTCATATCCTTCATTAGCAATCTACTTGAAGAAAATATGGGAAATAAACTTGAAATCCCCTATTTAGAGAGACATAAACGACCAATCGATCTAAGTTTCTCTAAAAAAGTAGAAAATAGCCCATGAAGAACTTGAATATGTAGCTTGTTTGTCCCAAAAGTGGGGTGGAAATTTGAAGCAATGCACATGTGCCCTTTATTGGTATATCAATTCATAGCTAGGAAAGAAAGAAGGATGGGAGAGACTTAGGCAGTCAATGTTTGAGAAAAAGGAGAGGTGGAGACTACATCTCGATGCATGAATGTGAGTTGTGCCCTTTTAGCTATCATCACTTTATCAACATTCCTATAGATGGATGGTCTGAGTGATCACTTTTACATAGCTATCAATATAGTGTGATTGACTTAGAAGTATTCCCTATTGAAATTGTATTCTGGATCCATTACTTTTGTAATCAATTACTCAAATTGAAGCTTCATCACATTGATTAGGTCTACCCTTACACCGACATGCAAATAAATTGATTGCATTAAATATAAAATATTGAGGAAAATCAAAGCCATCAAACTTCTCATAGTTTTCTTCTCCTAGATTGCCTTTCTTTGGATCAACGTTTTTCAAGAGCTAACCCTTGCTATCAATTCTAAGTCAACTACATCAGCACCGTTGTTATTTTCTAGTTAATTCAATTTTTTATGTTGAAAAATAAAACATATTTCAACAAATGCAATTCAATTAATAAGTGGTTGATGGAATATCTCTTGAAAAATATCTTTCGTGTTGTCATATATTTCATCTTATAGGAATAGATTGGTTATGATAATACTTCTTCCATCATCTTATGGATGGATTGCTTATTTCTTTAAATGCCTGAATTATTTATATTGTTGCTGTTAGAGGCATGAGTTCATTCCTTATTCAAAGTATCATATTTATTTTTGCTTAATGATATTATGCTAACGAAACCTTTTGTTGAAGTCCATTGGGAGCATTTGTTTTAGCTAATGCTTTATATTAATGTGATTATTTATGCCAAACTAGCCTAGTAAAATATTCTATTCAATAACTACAGTTTGCACTAGGATTAATAAAGATAATCCTTATCCATATATATATATATGTAATTAAGCCATTGTTTTATATTATTGCTAGGGAACTCTAACACAGATACCCAATTTTTCAGTTAGCACCATGCCACATAGAATCCCAAATTAGATGGGATACTTCTTTTGACCATTCTATGCAGTCCTCTGAACATGGGACTGTGGATACGTACCCTCCTAGAGTCCTTCTCTGGGGATAACGTTGCATCCTACTTGTGCACAAGCTACGTATGCATCCCAGGTACCGCCCACACTCAAATATAAAAAGACTAAGTATGCATCCCAAAGAATAGAAGCTCGTGCTACTACCCATACCCTCTAACAAAGTCCCATTTACTAACTTCAGCATCGGAATGTTTATGCTGAGATTACCCCAACACCCTCTGACTCTTTTCTAGTTTTGTAGAATTCTAGGTGAGATCTCCTCAAAAGCCACATTAGCTTCCATTTGGGGATAACCCCAACATTTGCGCCATCTATGGGAACATTTCAAAAGGCCTAAAGATGTCTGACGAATTTCAAGGCAACATGAATGTTCCCTCATTCCCTGTTGTGGTCAATAATGCGTCATCCACATCAAACTAGAACGATGGTGCTACAATACTAGTGGCTTATTAGGTCAACCTGGACCAACAAATCAACAGATGATGTAGCAAATGATGTGAGAAATGATACAACAAATGATGCATTAGTTCATGAATAAACAAGGAAGCTTCATGGGCGAAATTACTACTAGGAACAGCCCTATGGGAGTCCCATCTCCTCCTTCCTATAATTTGATGGATATGGTCGGTAATGGATCCAAAAATCATGTGGGAGTACTACCCTAACATCCAGGTAACAACTAGTCAGTCTTCCCCCTAGAGCGCAATTAGCAAATTCTGAGATTGCTCATGCACCAGAGTTGCCAGCGGAATAAGGAGTTGGCCATCTGGTTGGAGCTATCAATATCGTCCTAGAAGTAGCCCAAAGACAGGATGTCCATATCTAAGAGAGGGAAGCCTCATCCCACCCCGAGATAAAGAGGTTCTCTAAAGATAATGTTGCTAGGCACTAAAGATGGAATCCTCAAGGGTATGCAAAAAGACAAAGCATAACAAAGTGTTCCCCATTCATTCAAGAAATCTTAGAGGAACAAATCCCTAAAGGGTTTAAGATGTTGTCCTTGGATGCTTATGATGGAATCATAGATCCAAATGACCACATCACCAAGTATAATGGATAGATGACCTTGGTGGTAGTCTTTGATGTCATAAAGTGTTGCGCTTTCTCACCTACACTCAAGGGAGCAACATTGTCATGGTACCAGACCTTGGCATTAGAATCCATTAACTCTTTCAATGATCTAGAGGAGCACTTTGAAGATGCTTCATTGGATAGAGAAGGTAGAAAAGAACCATAGATTCATTAATTTTGGTAAAGCAGAAGGAGAATGAGAATATGTGAATAGGTTCAATCGTTATTCACTAGATGTGGACAAGCTAGACCACAATGTCGCTACGGCAACACTTCAAAGTGGCATCGCAGACACAAACGTAAGGTGCCAATTACATCTGTGGCCCCTAAAGGATTACTTGGACCTCCTAGAGATGATAAACCAACATATTGATGCAAACGGAAGTACCAGGGAAGGAAGCACTAGAAGAAGATGGAGCTGCTTTGCCCCTAGGATTAGAAGTAGAGACAACCTTAATCCGAACAAATATTATTTTTTTTCACAAAGACGTTGGTCACAACATGGTGGAATGCCAAATCCTAAGACTAGAGATTGAGAAACTTATAAAAAGACAGAAATTACTACAATTGGTGGCAGATGACTCCCAGAGAACTATGGCTAGAAGAGAGGATCATGCCTAAAAGGAAGTCACACTAAAGTAGGGACAAATCAACCTATAGCCAAAGTCATCAATGTCATCATAAGTGGCCCTACAACAAGGCCACAAACAGATGCCAAGTAGTTGAACACAATAGGACAAAGTTCCAAATTGAAAAGGGAAGAAGAAGACTTCCCCATCATTTTCTCAGAGGAAGATATACTCAACGGGATGGATCCCCAAGATGACACTATGATGATATCCACAAAAATCTCAAAAAATTTTAATGAAGGATCATGGTAGATAGTGGTTCATTCACTAAGGTCTTATTTTTTCACTGCTTTGATATGATGAAATCTCTAAGAAGGTATTATAACCTTGAGAGGGATGGTTCATGGTTTTCTTAGGAGATGATATATTCCCAGAAGGGATCACTACCCTCTCCTTCATAATGGGAGACGATCCTGAAAAACCAGGACAAGACTTCTTGGTAGTTAACATATCATCAACCTACAACGCCATATTGGGGTACCCTGGCCTCAATAGAATGAGAGTGGTTGTATCCACATATCACCTTTATCAAATTCCTCACCAGAGGTAGAGTTAGCATTGCCAAAGGGAACCAAAGGATTGCCTGGAAATGCTATGAAGTCTCAATGAAGGAAAAGGTATAAAACAATATGCAGATAGATACTAAGAACACCAGATATGAACAACAAATCACCGAGAGCAAGAAGATAGAGCCTTTGGAGATGGTTTCATTAATCCATGGATTCGTAGATAAAATTGTTCAAATTGGCTCCACCTTGGATGCTCCATTGCATCAAAATTTGATTAGTTTGTTGAGAAAGAATGACGACGTTTTTGCTTGGGAGCCCTCTAATATGCCATGACTGGATTTGTCAACCACCTCTCACAAACTAGCAATCGATGATAACCATAAATCAGTAAAGCAGAAGAAATGATTATTCTCACTTGAGAAAAGGGAAGCTATCTATAGAGAGGTAAATAAGCTCTTGAAGGCAGGGTTCATCAGATGAATACAATCTCCCAAGTGGTTAGCAAACATGGTTATGGTAAAGAAAGCTAACGAAAAGTGTTGCATGTGCATAGATTTCACTCTATTAAACAAAGCCTACTCAAAAGATAGTTATCCCCTTCCCAACATCAACCAACTGGTAAACTGTACTATAGGCTATGAGCTACTCACTTTCATGGATGCCTTCTCATGGTACCATTAGATTTGGAGGCATGAGCCAGATCAGGAGAAGACAACTTTCATCTTGGAACTTTTTGTTATAAGGTGATGCCATTCGGATTGAAGAACACACAAGCAACCTAACAAAGAATGATGAATAACATGTCTAAGTAGCAACTGGGTAGGAATATGGAAGCATATATCGATGATATGGTGGCAAAAAGCAAAACTCGAACTCACCACATCCAAGACCTGGAGGAGACGTTCCAAACTCTCTTGAGCCATAAGATAAAACTAAACCCTAAAAAGTGTGCTTTTGGGGTGGCATCAGGAAAGTTACTGGGATTACTAAAATCACAAAGAGGTGTTAAGGCAACCCTAGAAAAATCCAAGCAATTCGGGATATGATGTCACCCCACAACATCAAGGAACTTCAATAGTTAATTGGGAGGTTAGCAGTACTCAATAGATTCCTGTTTAAATTTGCAGAAAGAAGTCTCCCATTCTTTAAAGCTCTTTGGAAGGAGGCTACAACAGATCTAAACAACTAAGAGGTCAGCCAAGAAAACCAAGTAGCCTTCAAAGAAATCAAATTATACCTGGCCTCTCTCCCCTTGCTGAGTGCCCTAGAAAGGGGAGAAATCTTTTATCTTTACCGTGTAGCCAAATCAGAAACAATAGTAGTGGCCTTAGTTAGAGAACAAGATTTATGCCAAACGCCAGTATACGATATTGACAAGATCTTGAGAGGCCCAAAAGTAAGTTACCCCACCAGCGAAAAGATTGGTTACACTCTAATAATGATTGCAAGAAGACTCAAGCCATTATTTCAAGGACACCCTATCCAAGTTTAAACAGATTAGCCACTCAATCAACTCCTTCGGAGGATGGAGCTTTCTAGCCATTTTGTCAGATGATCCATAGAACTCAGCAAATTTAACATTGAATTCTTACATAGAGCATCCATAAAGAGACAAATCATGGTTGATTTTCTCATTGAATGCGCCAGCAAAGCGGAAGAGCTAGCTTAAAAGGAAACCACCCCTGTGGTTACGGATCCAACATTGACAACTGAATTCAAACAAATCTGCTCCTACAACTTTCACCTCCTGTGGATCCGCAAAGCGAAAGCTCAACCATGGATCTGCCCCTTGAGCCCACTCCACAGTGGAGTCTACATGTGGACGGCTCATCGAGCAAAGAAGGTTCCGACACCAAACTCATCCTACAAAGTCTAGAAGGGAACCAAATTGAATATGCATTGTGATTTGACTTCCCTATAACCAATAATCAGTTGAATATGAAGATTTATTAGTAAGTCTCAGGATCCCAGAGGCTAAAAATCCATAATTAGGTCATCTCTAGGAACTCTCAATTAGTAGTCAAGTAGTTGTCTAGGGAATACAAAGCCAACGAACCACTAATGAAGTAATACTTGTTAGTTGCCAGAATAATGATGGAACGGATCTACAAAATACGCATCATACAAATACTAAGAGAGGAGAATGAACCATGACACCATCCTTCCTTCCAAAGAGAACCATCTTGATGTAATATCTTGTGGAACCTAACGTCCTTGAAGTCATACAAATGGTAATAGAAGACCTTCATGGATGGACCCCATCCACACATATCTGAAAAGGGGCCAAAAACCAACGAATCTGCAAGAGGCAAAAAAGTTGTCATGCTTTGTAGCCAAATTCACCTACCTAGATGAAAAACTGTATAAAAGAGAACACTCACACCCATATCTCTGATGCATGATGGAGAGAGAAGGAAAAGAAATTTTATGGCAAACACATGAGGGGGAATGCTCAAACCATTCAAAGCAATGAGGTAAGGGTACTATTGGCCCAACATGGCCGTAGAATCCAAAGAATAAGTCAAAAAGTGTGACAAGTGCTAGAAGCACGCCACCATTCCTCGCCTCCCAGTGACCAAACTCTCAATAATCAGTAGCTCATGGCTATTCTATCAATGGGAGATCAACATCATAGGTCCTTTCTGTTGGTCACATATGGTCGGTAGCTCAAGTGGGGATGGTTGAATTGAGCAGATAAAATTTACAACCAAATAAAATTATTATGCTCTAAAGGAATAGATGCTAAATCAAACAACATATAAAATAAGAGATTTTTATAGTGGTTCAGGCAAACTTCCTACTCCACTGTTCCAAGAGCACATTCCCTTTGTGCTTTAAGTTCCACTATCACTCATAATGGAATACATTAGTGTTCCCAGCACTATTCTGGATTTCACCTCCAGGTGGCATAACTAGTTCTCCCAACAGTATTCTAGATTCCACTATAGGGGCCATAAAATAGTGTTCCCAGTACTCTTCTAGATTCTAACTCTAGGGGGTGTAACTAGTGTTAAAAACACTCTTCTAGATTCTAACCCCAGGGGGCATGAATATAGTATTTTCATCACTCTCTTAGGTTCTAGCTTCAGGGGGCATAAACATAGTGTTTCCAACACTCTTTTGGATTTCAGCTCTAGGGGGCGCAAACATAATGGTTTTCCTAAGCTCACCACCAACTCATATGGCTAATGAACAATAATAAAGTTGTACATCACTTTGCCTCTATACTAGACTGATTTGTACAAAGTTTAAGCACACATAAAATGATTATACATTGAAGCACAGAAGATATCAACACTCCAGAAATATGATAATGTTAGATTTTTGAAGTTCATCATCTATCAGCGTAATGAAGATTGAATATCTTGGAGGAAGCATTATCTAATTAAAAGAAGTTACTTATTTAAGCTATTTTCTTCTTTTCATCTTTCTCTCAACTTTCTCAACCTTCTTCATTGATATCGCACTACCTTTATATTGCTTCAGAAATTTCTTCCTGTTGGAGGTAGAGGGCTTCCATTGAATCTTGAAGACCATTCTGAAATATTTCTACTGTTGAAAAGCTATCTTCTTGATGAACTCGTTCTAGCTGGAAATCCTATAGTGATGACCTTGAAGAAGATGCATTGTAAGTTTTGGCAAACACCTGATGAGAGCATTCTACATGACTAACTCTTTCATTCTTTTGGAAAGACACAATTAAACTTGAAGGTACTTAGCCTTTGAGAGTGGAATCTTTGTTAGAGTGGAGATTACTTTCCTTTGAATTTCTTTCCATATAGAGCTTGTATACTTTGTCCAAAGTTAATATGATTTGTCCATGAGAAAGTTTGTTTGGAGAGTTCAACTAGCTTTATTCATAGTAATTAGATTCACTTTGTCTCTGCAGGTTTATTTGACTCTATTGTACCCCTTTTTCTTAGTCTTGTAGTTTATCTATGAAAAGTCACAGATGACCCTTGATGATGAGGACGAAGTCCTTCTCTAGCTGTTCAACAGACATAGTGGCTTTGTCTTTTGATTTTTTGTAGTGTTGAATTTATCTATGGCAAGTAATAGATGAATTATAGAAGTACAGATAAAGGCGACTTCTCATATACCTAGACAAAGTAAGCTATTTGTTTGTGGCCACTATGCTACTTTTACTTCATCTTCCACTTTGTTTGTGCCAATTTGTCTATCCACTGTGCCGCTTCTACTTTGTCTGTGTAGATTCATCTGTCCACTATGTTGCTTCTACTTTGTCTTCCACTTTCTTTGTAGTAAGTTACAGATAAATCCCTTGTTCTTCTTTTGATTGAGATAGACTTCATATGAGAGATGAATGCTTGATTAGTTTAACATCATCTTTAGCTTTACATTCATCAGAGTTCAGCTCAGCTTCATCTTTAGCTTCTGTAATCTGAATTCACCTTTATGTCACGGAGAAATGTTGTTTATGAGGAGTTCATTTAACTTATCCATGTAGAGAATGATTTTTTTGAATCCAGTTGAGGTAAGTTTGACTGAGAAGATTTCTGCAGCAATTGAAGCTGTATCTGTAGTGCCTTGTAATGTTTTTGGTACTAGATATGTTCTTCAAATGAAGTGTATCTTTGAGTGCATGGACCAAATAATTGAATCACATTTGGACACTTCTAGAGGTTTGAACATCATGGCTTTAGATATGATTTTTGGCTTCCTTTTAAAGTTTTAGTGTCATTATTTTCTAAGCACTCTTATCTTCCTTCGGTATAGTGGATCTTATTCTTGATATATTCCTTGTATACATTGTTTACTATATTTAAGTTGTTTCCTTGTATATCATTTATATTTGTTTATGTAGTACTTAGGAATACAACTGCCAGTACCTTAATTATTCACTCATATGTTGTTGTTCATCATCAAGACTTAGCTGTTTACCATAACACCATTTTGGTTCAACACAGACAATGTCTTGTTCATTTGTTTGTTGGATGAAGTAGCTTCATCTTTTAATTTCTCCGAGCATCCAATTTGTTTGTGTAGATTTATCAGAGTCCACTATGCCACTTCTATGTCATCTTCTACTTTGTCTATAGTAAGTTATAGATGAATTCATTATTCTCCTTTTGTTCAAGATAGACTTTATATGAGAGACAAATGCTTGGTCAGTTTGACTTCATCTTTAGCTCTGCATTTGTCTGAGTTTAATTCCATTTCGTCTCTTGCTTCTACAATCTAAATTCACCTTTTTTGTCATGGATGAATATTATATATGAGGAGTTCATCTGAGTCATCCATATAGAAAGTTGGAGAATGATTTGTCTGAATCCAGCTAAGGCAAGCTTTGTTTGAGATTGACTTTGTCTGAGGAAGATTTCTGCAGCAATTAAAGCTTCTTTTGTAGTGCCCATTAATATCTTTGGTATCAAATGTATTCTTGATTGAAGTATGTTCTGATTGCATGGACCAGATGATTAAATCACATTAGGAGACTTATAAAAACTTGGACGATATGACTTCAAAGATATACTTTGTGGCTTTTTTAAAAGTTTCAGTGTCATTCTTTTTCTGAGCATTTAGATCTTCTTCTAGTGTAGTGGACCTCCTCGCTAATGTAATCCTTGTATATGATGTCCACTATATTTGAATTATTTCCCAGTATATCATTTATATTTGCTTCTACAATACTTAGGAACACAACTATCAGTACCTTAATTATTCACTCATATGTTGTTGCTCATCATCAAAATTTGGCTGTTTGCCAAATACACCATTTTAGTTCAACCCTTTCCCGCCAGAGGTAGGGAGGAGAAAATACAGATTCATCATTGTGGACTACTTCACTAAATGGGCAGAAGCTAAAGCAACCAAATCCATCTCTATAGAGCAAGCACAAAACTTCCTTATCGGGAGTATAATGTGTCGGTTAAGGGTCCTAGGAATCCTCATCACCGACAACAGCACCCAATTCAAGAGCAACCCATTTAAGACATTCTATGCTTTTCATGGGAACCAATAAAAGTTTTCCTGGGTAGCACACACTCGAAAATTAACGGGTTAATAGAAGCCATAAATAAAAGCACCATGACAAAACTAAGGAAAAAGATGGCAGGATCTAAAAAAGCTGGTACCAAAAGCTTCTAAAAGTACTCTGGGGACTAAGGACAACATTGAAAAGGTCTATGGGTGAAACGCCTTTCATGCTAACCTAAGGATCTAAGGCAATAATCCCCATAGAAGTGAAAAATCCCTTCCGCCCAAATAGAAAACTTCAACCATGAGGTGAACAAGAAAGCACTGGAAACAAATTTGGACTTATTGGAATAAGCAAGAATCAATGCCCAAGCTAGGATGACATGACACCAAGCCCTGGTCAAACAGTATCACGATTGAAAGGTCAAGGCAAGAAGCTTTAAAATGGGAGATTTGGTCCTATGAGAGGCATCCATTAGCAACCCCACCCACATGACGAAAAAACTCGCTTGCTCCTGGGAAGGTCCCTACAAAGTTAGAGAGGTCCTGAAAAATGGAGCCTATCGGCTATAAAGGCTAAATGAAAGAAACATTCCACAGACTTGAAATACAGAACATCTAAGGATGTACTATCAGTAAACTCCTTTCTATTATCTCATGTTGTTGTAACAGACAAATTCTCCATGAGCTGCTCAAAAGAATTCTCTCTTAAACCATCTTTCTCTACTAGTATTTTTTCTAATAAATCTTGGAACAAGACACAAAAAGGTGCCAACAGGATTAAAGAGTATGCATGAACAGAGGTTGTCATCTTGTCCGCTGAAAATTATATTACTAGTGTATGACATCAAGTTTTGTAATATATAGATAAATGAGTGTCGCGTCTGCAGGGATTAGGTATTCCAACTACTCACTAGCTATCATCATGAATAATTTTAACTTTATATGGATAATTGATAATCAGGATATTAAATTAGAAATAAATGGATAAACTTCAAATAGAATAGATCAATGTGTGAAGGTTCTAGAGGATTGATTTCGTTTATGCTTCATTCATGGTGCTTTCAACTCATTACTGATTAATCAGTGCATTGGTTTATAAATTAAGAATCCTAATTCACTCAACCCCCTCTCCCAAGTGTTAAGCCGAGTATCTATTTCTAATATCCTAATTTCGATATCCCTATAAAAATCAGAATAATGGGTATGCATTAAGATTTATAACTCTAAAAAGATTTCATAAAACACAGAAGCTCTCCTAAGTCATCTATGATTTTTTGTTGTGATGTCTAGATCCTATTCGGGGTTACCTCTCCTGAGTGTCAAACCCTAAATACATGATCAATCAATACATGGCCATTTAATTCAAGGCATTGAACATGAAACATCACAAATAAACCAAATTGCAATGTCAATCAAGTAAATCATTGATTAATCCATGAATTTCACATAAACTCCATCTTCCCTCCAGAAAGAGGGAAATTAGCTAGACATGATGTAACATGAATTAATCTAATAATAAATCAACATCATCTTTGTTTAATTCCCAAAATGAATTCAAAACCAATTCTACAATTACAAAGATTGAGATCAATTGAAGCAAAGGAGACAATAGTAACAAAATCTTCCCTTATTCAGCTTGACTTACTATCCTTATAGACTAGCTTCTTTCCTTGATCTTCGACACTTGATTTTCTCCTCTTTAACTCATCCTCAAAAAATCCTACAAAGGGCTCCTAAAAATCCTAGCAAAAGACCTCCCAAAGAAGTTCCCTTAAAAGCCTCTTTCCAAACCTTAAAAACCATCATAATTGAAGAGTTGAAATCCCGCATCACCACCGACACTGCGGCGCCCAATGTGCTGGATGCAATATATGGTCCGATCATGTTGGGAACTGCAGCACCAGCCTTGCTGCCCACTTGTGTTACTTCATTCTTCCTTTTTCTTTCGTCCTTGAGTTGCATTTCTTTTGTTCCTTAGTTTAGCTCTATTCTTCCTCCATCTAAGGCACCTATAAAAACCAATAAAATCATATGAAAACATCTAAAATTCTTAAGAACAAACAATTAAATAAGCTTGAGCAATATGAAATATAAGTGAATAAAATTAACTTATCAAATACCCACAAACTTACTCTTTTGCTCATCCTTGAGTAAAATAAAAGAATAAACTTCCCAAAAAGAACACAAGATATATCAATTAGGTTCATCATTCAAAAAACCTCAAAATTAACATAATTAATAAGAAAATTTCAAGCTATTATGTATGTCTAGAATTTCAACCTAAGCATCATCCTTTCTACCTTAGATTCCAAGTGCATGTGCAACCATTATAGCCACTTCAATCTACATCACTTCATAATTAGATTCATTCATGACACCAAGTATTACATGTTCAATGCAAACCCTATGAATTCACAGATTACGAGAGAGACAGAGAGAGAGAGAGACTACATTAGATGTGCATATGATGTTTTACTTTCTTTATTTACTTCTTTACTATTATTGTTTTCCTTTTTTCGTGGGCTATATTAGTATCACATTCCTCACATTTATCTTCTTTTGAATTCTTCGGAATGTGATCCCCCCCAAATTCTTGGGCTTATGACTACCACACCTTTAAACTTATTTTATTTTTAACTCATGGAGATGTGATCCCCCAAATAAATGATGAGTCTTTAGTCATATTTTTCTTTTATCTATTATTTGTCTCAACTACTAATTATAATGGCTTCTAGAGTTCATACTGAACTATTCATAGTTAGTCACCTAAACTAATGCTAAGTACTTAATGTATTCAAAAGAAATGGCTTTGTGATAAATGTGTATAAGGAAACTGAAGTAAATTAGATAAGTGATCAGGTCAAGCATACAAACAATAATGATTTTAGTCATTTTCATCATAACCATTGTTAGATATATCTTACATGTCATTGGTTTTCTACTATGACCCTGATCAATGTTCAATACACACATTTTTTTTTCATTTTCCTTAAACCACCACACAACCACATTCACACATTGAACACAACTACTAAGACAAAACACAAAAACTAACCAACCTAAACAAATATGGAATATAAATACTGAAACACACCACACAAGTTAGTCAAAAAAA
>JAYJMB010001520.1:0-16514 GCA_036873735.1 Pouteria campechiana
CCCCAGAGGTGTATTGCCAACATGACTGACCTCGCTCGTGGGCACCTTTGGACCAACCAAGGTATGGAGGTGTATTTTGGAAGCGACATCATTGGTTTTTATTTTTGATTATGTTATTACTTTAATTTATTTCATAAATTGTTATATAGGTGGAAAACCCATCTATTTAGGTTAGGCTCTGCCAAATTTTGGGTAGAACACCTCACCCTAAAAGTGGGCAAATTTAGGTGAATTTATGTGGATATATGAACGTCGCACCTTACAAGGCAGGGCGTGACACTCTCCCCCATGCCTTGGACTTGAAACCCAACCCTCTAGACATGGATTTCTTGCCATCTTAGCTAGAAAATTTCCTTGCCAAGATGTATAATTTTTTGATCTTGTATTAAAACTGAAGTTTCATTTGCTTAGATGGTGGAAAAAGAAGAAAATCTATATTTGTTGGACTCCATGGTGGGGTTTGAAGATTTGGGGCCGGTTTCTTCTTCTATGACAAAAGTCATGCACAAAATCAAGAGTAAGTTGGTTTTTCCCAACTAATTTTATAAATTTTACCTTGCTAGGGTTTCATGCTAGCCATGAATAGTATTTTGTTTTTTTGGGGGGGAGGGGGGAGAAATGTTATGGAGCCATGGGAAATTTCTTAATTCAATTATTATAGTGTTTTGGAACTTAACTGAGCACAAGAAATCATGATTATGCTTTGGTAGAGTTTTGCGAATAGCGCAATTTGGGGGAATTGCATGGTTTATGTGTAATTGTCATGAGGGAAATGATTAACTTAGTAATTATAGTTTTTTAGGGCTTGTTTGAGAGTGAGAAACCTAATTTTGGACAATGACCTAATTAAAGGTAAAGAAGGCTTTTGTGTATAAAATGTTTAAGCAGCAAATTGACTTCATTAAATGCTTAATTGAGTTGTTTTTAAGATTTTTCAAATGTTAATCATGTTATATACAAGATGAATGTTGTAAGGATGGAAGGTTCTTTGAGACATATTATGAAGAAATCATAATTTAATTAGTGCTTATCACATGTTTGATGAAGTACTTCCATGAGGCAAGTGATGTGATTGACTAATCATATTGTATCTTGAAATTGATTATGAAAGAGACATTAATAGTATGTATTTAGTACATGACTAGAAACTAATTAAGGAGAAATCTAAGTTAGATGGCCTCATGGTTGAGGTTAGAGTGCAACTATGCACATGAAAGGTCTATAGAATTACTGATGGACTGATTGATGGTATATAGAAAGCATAATTCATTAGCTTGATATGAAGTAATTAACATTGGCTTTATAAATGAATGGAGTTGTTATATGTGTAGGACTATTAAACAAAATGGGAAGACATGGAGCTCAAGAGGTTATAAGATGATTCATCAGTGAGGTAAGTAGGCTCTTTTTTGGCTAAATGTATGAATAGTTGGGGATATAATTATCTCATGTTTTGTATCCGGACATGTATGCATGATTGGGTATAGTAGATATCCTATATTATTCTAAAGGTTAATGTTTATTAGATTTTTTGAATACATGAATGTTGGGGATAACGAGTATCCCTTGGATTGCAATGATTGGTGTATCTTTTATGATATTAATTTGAGATTATTTGGGATAGAAAGTATCCCATGTCTTTACAATACCTATGCTTATGTTTGGATGTCTAGGTGTAAGGGATAAAGACTATCCCTTTATTGTATTTAAGTTGATAATTAAGATAATATGTGAATATCTGGTTAGACAAGGATAGCAGATATCTCCTTCTGAGGCATTAATTAATGTTATTATGTTTTGTGAATGTGTATTGATGAATTAGTGGGGATCTTGAGTATCTCAGATTTTGTATATGATATTTGGATGAATATGTATATTAATAGAATGGGAAGTATTCCATGAGGATGTGTATGTGTATAATATTGGTATGATATATTTATGCCTATGTGGCATAGTTATGATATGGTGTGCCAAAAGGCACATTGAAGGTATATTATAATAATGAGGACTTGACCCTCATAGTATAATTGTATTGCATATCTACCTTCATGGTTATGGTTTTTGATACCATGATAGAATGGTCATTATATTTATATTCATGGTTGGTGTAAGATATGTTGTATTTGAATTAATTATTTTTAACTAACGTGCCTACTTATTGAGTTTGCCCAGGACTCATGCCTTCTTATTCTTATTTTTTGGCTGACAGGTCAGGTAAAAAATCCCAACTGTGGGTTAGGGCTCAGAGGCAATATTTTAAGATATTTTCCTAATGATATAATGGTTTGGAATTATAATTTCATAATGAAAAGTATTGGCATGTCATAGTGATAATAAATTCATGAAATCGTGAATGGATTTGTATGATCCCAGATATGTATGGCCATCATGATTCATTTCGGTCTGAGGCAATTGTGGGTATATTTTGGGTGTATATTTTATAATTTATGTCATTGCTTTAAATTAGTGAAATTATATTTTTAGATGATAATTGATTGCACAGGTTTAGATCCTAATATCTCTACCAGATTTTTGGCAGAAGATTCCCTTATAAATGGGAAAATTATAGGGTAATGGTAAAACACATAGGCCCCTAGATGGGGTGTGACAATCCAACATCCCTGGCCACTGATTACACTGATAGTGCTTCAATCTTTTGACAAACAAGGTGGTGTGGGGGATGATGTTGGTACATCTACTACACCATGTTCTTCCTAGGGGCGATAGTTCCCTCTCCTCTCATGGACCCAAATGAGGCTGGTCTATGCAATCAAATTGAAGAAGTGAGGAAGACCACTTAAAGATGGCAGGCATCCATGACCGGAGAGTCGATTAGATGATGTCAGACCATTGGCAACAGTTTAGCTTCATCATGGATTACACCAGTGCATTAAATGCCATGTTCTAGAATTGTAGCATGTCCTAGGGAGTCATCTCCGTGATCTTCCCCACTCTACCAATTTTTCAACCATTCCCCCACCTTTTGAATCTAAGGAATCAAAAGATGATTTGGATGACTAATAACATATTTATCAAGGAAGTCCCCATTCTTATTGCTTTTATTACACATTGAGGACAATCTTTGGGGGTATCGGATGTTATTTTTATTTTGTTGGTCTTCTTGGTCTTATTTGTGTCTATTATTTCAACAAAAAATTAATTAGCATTGATCAGGGTTATTATAAGAGACCAATGATAAGTGAATTTTAATCACCTATGCTATGTCCTTTTTACCTAACTTTGGTTCATTTTTGAGTTATGTTTATTTGATTTAAAGTGTTTTTGTTTGTGTTTACTTTCAAGGACATGGATGTAGGAGAACTGATAGAAATATTGAGAATTAACAAGAAGAGAAGAAGACATGGAATGAAGTAAAGGACAAACAAAGAATGATGGACAGAAAGCTCATGCCACGACACTAAACATAATGCACAAAGTTCTTCCAAGACAGACAATTGACGTCACAGGATAACATTTTCATTTTGTGGGACAACATTTTCACTCCACGACACATCATTTCCACATTGCAGCATGGAACCTAATATAGAGAAAATTTTAACAAGGCAGTGAGTTCGTGCCGCAGCACAGCATTCCCATACTGCAGTACAACTTTTCCATGTTGTAGCACAACATTCCCAAGCCGTGGCAACAAGCTGGAGACAACTTTCAAATTTTTTGGATCTTTCTTGACTTGTGCAATGAAGCTAAACCCTAATGAATATGATATAAAAATAAGTTTTGGGCACATCTCGAAGGGGCTTTGGCAAGGTTTGGAGGTAGAGGAACAAGAGAGAAAAGCAAAGATAGAAGATTGAAGAGGGAATCTTCTTGCAAAGGAACAGGGAGCTGAAAAGGGAGGAAAGTGCATAAAATGCTACATGGAGAAGCTTATCTTTTCATCTTTCTTTGTCCTTTTTTAGTCATTTCCCTTTTTTAATCATGTGCAAAATAATGTGTATTGTTTTCCTTGATTCCATCATGAGGTAAGAACTTTAGTCTGGGGGAACAATGTAGCTGGATAATGAGTATTTAGTTTCATTATGTTTAATGCATTTCTTTGTTTGTTCATCATCTATGTTGAGTGTTTAATCTGATTTTAATGCTTGTGGAAGAATGCTACCCCTTTCAACATGATATGTGATTCGATTTGAGGCTGAGAAGCAATAATTGAATTAGACCATGATTAACCACCATATGATGATCATAATGATAGAGATATCCATGAAACTTATGCAACATTATAGATTTATTGATTTAATGCATCTTGTTTGGTTTGTGATTTTCATATAGATGTAGGAATTAGCTAATTGAGATTGTTATGACTTGAGAAAGAATAGCAATCAACTAAGAGAAACTTGTTGTCAACATAGGAGCAAACATTAAGTGTTAAATTAATGAAACTAAATACGATTAATCTGGTGAAATCAAAAAGCCCTAGATGTTTTAATCATTGTATCTTTATATTTATCCATAATCCACATCATTGCTAGAGTTTATTGATCTAGATCTTTACTATTTACATAAACATATCATAATTTAATCCTTCATATAAAATTTAGAATTAGAGTAGTTGGTACTTAGCATACATACATCTTTATGGGAATGATATCTTAGTCATTCTTTATTACTTCTTCATGACACATGCACTTGTGTTAAAGAAAATCTGCAATGCATTTTTGACGCCATTTCTACGGATGGTAGCATTGCCAATATTAAAATAAACAACTCTAGTTTTGCTTTGAAATTTTTTTTCCTTTATATTTTTTTATTCATTCCAGTTCTTGTTTCTTTTTTAGGAGCTTTCATAACTGTATGCAAAGATCTAAAAGCAGCAATTTGATCACTCTTAATTTTGAGATAGAACATACACTTCAAGGGATTACAAGGGAGAGAAGAGTAGTTTCCAGTCAATCGCAAACCACTATGACTGATTCAGGAGAAGTGAACAAGAATCATCCTCAACTATTGTTGTGGGATTATGCATTGTCAATAGTCACTAGAATTCAACCAGTGATAAGAAGATCAGCCATTGCTACCAATAACTTTGAGAACAAGCTTGTCACCTTGCAGATGATCCAAGGAGCTCAATTCAATGGGTTGCCAAATGAATATCCAAATGCACACATCGCCAACTTCTTAAAGATATGTGATACCTTCAAATATAATGGAGTCTATGACTATGCTATTCGCCCAAGGCTTTTCTCTTTTTCCTTAAGGGATAAAGCAAAAGTTTGGTTGAATTCTCTGCCTGCAAATTCCATCACCAGTTGGGAAGGTTTGGTGCAAAAGTTTCTTGCCAAATTTTTTCCTCCAGCAAAAAAGGCACGAATGGGGATGGAGATCAACAACTTCGCTCAGCATGAAGGCAAAACTCTCTATGATGCATGGGAGAGATATAAAGAGTTGCTGCAAAAGTGTCCACACCATGGGCTGCCCAAGTGGATGGAAGTTTAAAATTTCTATAATGGACTAACAAACAACACCAGGACCTTGATCAATGGTTCTATAGGAGGAGCATTAATGAAGAAAACTGTGGATGAAGCTTATGAGTTGCTAGAAGACATGGCCACAAATAACTTCCAATGGCCAAGTGAGAGAACTATATCAAAGAATCCAGTAGGAGTGTATGAAATAGATCCTATCTCTACAATAACAGCTCAAGTTGCAGTGCTTACAGAACAATTGCAAAAGAATCAAGTGGGAGTCAATACCATTTAGACTCCTCAAATTTTTTGTGGCTTCTGCCAAGGCAACCATTCTAGTAAAGAATGCCAAACCAAAAATCCATTCATGCAGCCTCAATAAGAACAAGTATAGTTTGTTGAAAATTTCAACAAGCAACAAAACAATCCATACTCCAACATAAATAATCCTGGGTGGAGAAACTATTCAAATTTTTCTTGGAAGAATCAATAAAATATGGAACAAACTCATCAAGGATTTCAACAACAAGAAAGATTTGAGCAACAAGAGATAAAGATAGATTGGCAAGACTGCTCTAGCCCAATTTGCCGGTACTTCAAATAAATTCTTAGCCACGGTTGATAACTTCATCAACAAAATAAAAGATTTTATGGCTCAGACAAGGGCCAATATGCAGAACCAATCTGCATAGATCTGGAACTTAGAAGTTCAAGTGGCTTAGATGGCAAATAAGTTCAATGATCATCAACAAGGCAACCTGCTTAATAATACAAAAATAAATCCAAGAGAACATTACAAAACCATCACTTTAAGAAGTGGGAAGGAATTGGAACCTCTAGTGAGCAATGAGAAAGATAAATCAAAAGGTCAAGAGAAAGTGGAAGCCCCTCCTAAGCCACAACCATTACCTCCTTATCAACCAGCCACCTCCATACCTTTTCCTTAGCAACCTAAGAAAAGCAAACAGGATAAGTAGTTTGCTAAGTTCTTGGAATTCTTCGGAAAGCTTCAGATCAATATACCATTTGCTGATGCACTGGCACAAATGCCAAGCTATGTGAAGGTTATGAAAGATATATTGTCAAATAAGAAGAAGTTAGAAGAATATGAGACGGTTGCTCTCACCAAAGAATGTGGTGCAATTATTCAAAGAAAGTTAGCTCCAAAACTTAAAGATCCTAGAAGCTTCAATATTCCTTGTGTCATTGGGAAATTCTGTGTTTGAGAAGGCATTATGTGATTTGGGAGCTATCATTAATCTTATGCCTTATCAATTTATAGAAAATTGGGGCTAGGCTAAGCAAGACCGACAACTATCTCTCTTCAGTTGGTGGATAGATCTAATATGCACCCAAGAGGCATTGTTGAAGATGTACTTGTTAAGACTAACAAGTTTATATTCCTAGCAGACTTTGTTGTGCTTGACATAGAAGAAGATAAAGATGTTCATATCATTTTAGGGAGACCATTCTTAGCCACTGGAAGAGCTTTGATCAATGTCCAGAAAGGTAAATTAAAGCTTTGTGTTTCGGATGAGGAAGAGATTTAAGCGGTTCAATGCAAGCAAATATCTGATAGCATGGGATAACTGCTTTCGGATATACTCATTGGATACCTTAGTATCTCAACACTTGGAAAGTTCAAAAGATCTGTTGGAAACCAGCTTAACTCATCCTTCTCCTTCTACTCTTGATGAGGAAGATATGCAGAAATTGTATAGTGATTGGACTCTTTTAGTCCAAATAACAAAAACTATTTTGAAAGTTTGGGATAGAGTCTTCCTTAATCTATTCCTTCAATTGAGAAGCCACCATCTCTTAAGCTCAAACAGTTGCCAGACCATCTATTGTGTGCCTCTCTTAGATATACTCATTAGATACCTTAGTGTTATTCACAATAACATGCTTGAATCTCTAATTTTCAGGGTGGACAGAAGGCACATTGGCATTCCAGTAATCAATCAGCGGAAAAATGCAAGTCAGGGATTTCATGCTATGGCAGCATGTTTCCATGTCATGGTATGGTAGTTTGCTAAGTGAAGTCTAAGAGAAGTAAGGGACTCCATGTCGTGATAACACATTTTCATGCTGTAGCATGGCAGTTTGCCAAGTGGAGTCATTGAGTTCATGCCACGGTAGAACCATTTCATACTGTGGCATGTATGAACAATGTATGAATCAGCTAACATCTAGGGACTCCATGTTGTGACATGGAATTTCCATGTCACGGCACATGATCTTCTTCTCCTCTCTCACGTGTGAACATAGTGCTTCCCATTTCAAAAAATACCCAAGTCCCCTTTTCAAAACAACATTTTGTCCCATCCCCTTTTCAAGCCCTCATCCGTTCAAGCACAAGGAAGCACACAAACCTCCTCATCTAACCCACCTCTCCACTTCATTTCCCTATCCCAAAGCCATAGCCAAACATTGTTAATTTCCCCTCATCCAATCTCCTCTCCATGCATCAAAGTCTCATCCACACTCATGTCATCATCTTGCTCTAACGTCTTCTTTGAATGGCTTCAAGGTTGGGAATGAAGAAGATTGTGCAATCTAGTGAGTTCTCCCATTTTTGAGTGATTTATTATCTTCTTCATCTTCTTTGGCTAGTTGGAGGTAGAAATCATCCATTTTAGGGAGGCATTTTGGTATGGATTTGAGGTTTGAAGGTGCACGTCAACTGTTTGTAGAATTACTTGAATGGAGGATGTGGACACATGGGGTTGTAGGCTCTCATAAGATAGCTTAACCCAAGATGAAGAATAAAATATATTAGCAAACACACGCACATAGACAAGATAATTTTTATAGTGATTTAGGACCTCATCCCTACATCCACTCTTCCAAGAGCACACACTCATTATGCCTTGGGTTCCAATATATCCCATATAATGGAAATACATGTTGACATGAATGCATAATTTTGATGACAAACAAAACTTGATTAAAGATTATATACTAATGGTTGTTATCAAGTTTTAGTATCTAGAATCAAGTTATAGATCATAAGAAAAATGAGCATAGAAAACATATTTCATGTCAACAAGGCTTGAGCAAGTAAAGAAGCAAAAGATGAAGTGTCATAACAGACAAAGCACGAATGAAAAGGACTCGGTTGTTTTCCATTCATCTATCAAAATGAAAAAACTACATCTAATGGATGCAAGACAATTTGTTTACAATAGAGTTTGTATACTATAACCAAGCCTAAGTTTTTGCCAATGGTCATCCAATGAGAATAGACAAAGGCAGAAGAAGTGAAGACCTTTTTAGCAGAACAAAAGACTTTGCCTATCATCAATAGACAAAGCAAAGACGTAAGAATCGTATGGGAAAGCAAAAATTTTGTCTATCTTAAGTAATCCAATGATAGTCTGATGTCAATAGACAAAGCAAAAGAAATAAGGAGCAAAGCAAGGGATTTGTAAGTGATCATCTGTTGTTAACAGACAAAGCGGAGAAATAATTCCATTAGATGAAGGCATGAAGAAATCCATCAGCAAATCAACACTTCGTTTATTACTTATAATAGATAAACCTAACAGATGAAGCTTTGAAGCAACAAGACATTTATGCCTCTATGGTGCAATAGACAAAGAGCTTGAATGGTGAAGTTCCTCTAGTAGTAATGGAAAGAATGATTCATCTATCACTTATGAAAGATAAAGACGGGGGAACTTTGTCTTATGAACAACTGGATAGTTACTTTGTCTATCATAAGTAAAAGATGAGCAATGGTCAGAATGAATCATTGGCCTTCGCCCAACATTAATAATGATACTTCTATATTGGTGAAAGCAACAACCAATGTAGTAATACCTCGACTAAAGCTTCTTGAGAAACCTAAAATCATCTTCTGCAAGGTCAGCGCTATATGCATTACAACATACGAGGAATAAGCAGAAGTCAGAAGATTCAAAATGCGCCAATCAAATTTTCTTCTATTATTAATGAAGCTCACCTACTAATAATGACTAGAATTCAAAGTAGTTATAAATGAAGCATCGTTGGAGCAGAAGGAACTCAGGAAGCAATTGAGAAATTCATTCAAGCCTTCTTGAGAGCATTTACTAATCTGAACTAAACCTTCTACAATCCTTCAAGAGTTAAGAGCCTTGCATTCAAACCTTCCTCAACTTTCCTTAAAGGCTTTCAACTATCATTAGAAAGATCATTTACTTCTGCATTCAACTTTCAGAAAACTTCCCCTATGCTTATTGAGAAAATCCCTATGCTTAAACTTTTATATTCATTTCTTGTTCCTTAAGCTAGTGGTTGTGACTAGACTCAAGAAGAGTTATGATTGTCTAAGTGTAGACAAGAGCTATTTGTAATTGCCCTCTAGAGCTAAAATCTAAAAGAGTATTGGGGACACTTGCTTGCGCCCCCTGGAGCTGGAATCTAGAAAAGTGTCGGGGACACTTGTTTATGCCCCTTAGAGCTATAATCTAGAAGAGTGTTGGGGACACTTTTGTATTTTTGCTATTGAAAATAATGGAACCCAAGACACTAAGAGAAAAGTGATCTTGGAAGAATGGAGTAGAGTGTTTATTCGAACCACTATAAAAATCATTGTATCTTATTTATTTTGTGTTCGAGTGATTAATTGCTAGAGGGAAAAGTAATCCTAAAGGGGTTGAGAAATAATTTTTAAATACCCAATTCACCCCTCCCCTCTTGGGTTTTAGCCTAACCTACGGGACCAACAAGTGGTAACAGAGTGGACTACATAAAGACTTGTAGTGATCCAATGGCAAAATCATCATCCTCAATTCAAATATTCACTGAGGGGCAATCTTCTTCTAAGACACCCCTATTTGATGGAATTAACTTCACTTACTAGAAGTTAAGGATGAAGTAATTTATTATAGCTAATGATATAGAATCTTAGAGAGCTATTAAAGTCATAATCACACTTTTCACTACTGATGTAGATGTATCGACCAAAGAGGAAGCCACCTCAGTCCAAAATAATGCAAAGGCTATGAACTCATTATTTTATAGACTATCCTCATCTGAGTTTGATATAGCATCATCTTGCACTACTACAAAGGATGTATGGGATAAATTAGTGCCTATTTATGAAGGTTCCTCACCAGTCAAGGGAGCTAAAAAGAATATGTTGATAGGAGAACTAGAAAATTTTAGAATGAAGGAAGGAGAAAGTATATCTGAAATGTATGCTCAATTTTCTAAACTTAATAACACCGTGAAAGGTTTGGAAAAGAAAGTTACAAATTCTGAACAGGTAATGAAGATACTAAGAGCGCTACCAGATTCATGGAATCGGAAGATCACAACAATAGAGGAAGCAAAGGATTTGAATACTCTTTTAGTAGATGATCTTATCAGCTCATTGATGTAATATGAGCTAATCAAGAACAAAAGAGAGGAGCCAACAAAGACTAAGAAGAGTATTACTCTAAAAGTAACCAAAGAGAGCAATAGTGATCTAGCATCACAATCTGAAGATGATATGGCCATGTTGGTCAGAAATTTCAGAAGATTTGCAAGAAGCAGCAAAAGCAGCACTTCAAGGAGACAACCTAGATAACAGAAAAAAAAATAGCTGAAAGAAAGATAGATCTCCCCACATGCGATAGACGTGGAGGATTCGGACATATGTCTCCTAAGTGTCTCAAAGAAGAAGAAGTAAACATAAATGAGAAAGATGATAGAAAGGAAAAGAAATACTTCAAAAAGTCCTTAAGAAACCAAGGCAGAGGACTATACGTGAATGATGAAGACTCATTTGTAACAAGCTCAATAGAGAAAGATAATAAAGAAGTTGGACATCTTGCAAGAATATGTTGCATGGCCTAGATAGAGAATGACTCGACAGATAAAATCACCATCAAAGAACAACACACAGCAAATCTAGAAACAGAGGTAAATCTGAAAGCTATAATAGGAAATGCATGGTTCATGGATAGTGGTTGTTTGAGATATATGACTCAGAATAAAAAGATGTTCAAAGAATTAAAGCCAATGGATGGTGGAACAATAGCATTCGATAACAATGATAAAGGTCTCATCAAGGGAATAGGTAAAATTTATGGCTTATTCAATGCATGCATAGAAGATGTATTATATGTAGAAGGACTCAAGGACAATCTGCTAAGCATCCGTCCATTATGTGACAAGGGTCACAAAGTTGTTTTTGAACCATCTACATGTAATGTATTCAGTAGAGACAATGATCCACTATTTAGCAAAAAAGGCACAGAAATATTTATCTAGTATAGTTGGATGATATAATTGAAAAATGCTTAATTGCAGTCAAGGATGATGCATGGGTATGGCACAAAAAGATGGGATATATCAATATGTCAAATATCAAGTTTTTGTGGAAAAAGGATCTAGTGATTGGTCTACCAAAATTAAACTATGATAGAAATAAATGCAAATCTTGTCAACTGTAAAAATAGACCAAAATAGCCTTCCATCCTAAGAATGAAGTATCCACATCCAAACCTTCAGAACTATTGCATATGAATTTATTTGGACTATCAAACATAGTCACACTTGGAGGAAAAAGATACGTATATATGATAGTGGATGACTACTCTAGATTCACATGGGTAATTCTCCTGACTAGCAAAGACGAAGCATTTTCAATTCATTACACTTTTTTCAAAGCTAGTCCAAAATGAAAAATAAATTTCTATTGTATCCATCTATAATGATTATGGTGGTGAATTCAAGAATGGAAAATTCATTGATTTTTGTGATGAAGCAGGAATTTACCATAGTTTCTCATCCCCTAGAACTCCTCAGCAAAATAGAGTTGTGGAACGAAAGAATTGAACAATTCAGGAAATAGCAAGAACTATGCTTAATGAAAGTAAATTATCTAAAAGATTCTGGGGAGAAGCAGTTAGTACTGCTTATCATGTACTAAATAGAGTTACCATAAGAGCAATCTTAAAGAAAACCCCATATGAGCTTTGGAAAGAAAGAAAACTAAACATTTCGTATTTCCATCTTTTTGGATGCTTATGGTATGTGCTGAACAATGGGAAAGATAACCTAGAAAAGTTTAATCCAAAGAGTGTTGAAGCTATCTTTCTTGGGTACACTTCCAACAATAGAGCATTTAGAGTATACATTAAGAAAACATAGGTTGGAGAAGAGTCTATACATGTTAAATTTAATGAAGCAAATATAACACCAAAAAAGGAGAATAAAAGTGATGCAGATGAAGTTGCAACAAATATGAAGAAGCTTAAATTGAAAGATCAAGAGAATGGCACCAATAGTGAAGACCTACAAAGTTCAAAAATTGAAGAGGACGTAAGAAAAGGTAATGTTCCCTATCAACCTTCTACTGATTTAGAATTTGTTACCGCTTATCCTAGAAAGTAAACTATAGGAAATATATATGACGGTGTCAGAACAAGAAGGTCTATGAAAAATGTCTATGGACATTATACCTTCATATCTATAATTGAACTAACTAATATTGATCAAGCCTTGAATGATAAAAGTTGGATTATAGTAACGCAAGAAGAATTAAATTAGTTTGAAGGAAACAAAGTATGAGAACTAGTTCCAAAACCAAAGGATGTTGATGTAATCGGAACTAAATGGTTATTTAGAAAAAAACTGGATGAAATTGGGTTAGTTGTAAGAAACAAAGTATGATTAGTAGCTAAGGGGTACTCCCAAAAAGAAGGAATTGATTTTGAAGAATCATATGCCCCTGTAGCGAAGCTAGAAGCAATCAAAATGCTACTTGCTTTTGCATCTCATAAGTACTTTGAGTTATTTTAGATGGATGTAAAGAGTGCATTTCTGAATGGATATCTAAGTGAAGAAGTATATGTAAATCAACCTCCTAGTTTTGAGAGTGATGATCAACCTGATCATGTCTATAAGCTCACCAAGGCATTATATGGTTTAAGACAAGCTCCAAGAGCTTGATATGAAAGGTTGAGAAAATTCTTAAGTGATCATAAATTCAAGATTAGAAAGGTTAACACCACTCTATTTATCAAAAATATTGACAAAGATATCTTGACAGTTCAACTTTATGTAGATGACATTATATTTGGAGCTACTAATGAAAAACTTTGTCAATATTTCTTAAAGATCATGCAGGCTGAATTTGAAATAAGCATGACGGAAGAATTAAATTACTTACTTGGATTCCAAATCAAGCAAAGAGATGATGCAAACTATATTTGTCAATCCAAATATACTAGAGAGATATTAAAGAAGTTCAAAATGGAAAAAGTTAAGGCAGCAAGCACTCCAATGAGCACATCAACAAGGCTAAACAAGGATGAAAAATATAAACTTGTAGATCAAAAACAATATAGAAGTATAATTGGATCTCTTCTTTATCTTATTACATCTAGACTAGATATTCTATTTAGTGTATGTTTATGTTAGATTTCAGTCCAGTCCTAGAGAATCTCACCTTACTCTAATAAAATGAATATTTAAGTACCTAGTTGATACACCAAATCTAGGACTTTATTATCCCAAAGGAACTGATTTTGAACTCAATGGATTTTCTGATGTTGATTTTGGAGGATATAAAGTCGATAGAAGAAGTGCTAGTAGAACCTGTCAATTTTTAGAAAATAGTGTAGTATCATGGTTCTCTCGAAAACAGACTAGTGTTGCTTTCTCTACAGCATAAGCTAAATAAATAGCAGCTGGAAGTTATTGTGCTCAAATGTTGTAGATGAAACAACAACTTCTTGGTTATGGACTAAACTATAGAGACATACCCATTAAATGTGATAACACTAGTGCCATATGCTTGATAAAGAATCCTATCCTACATTTGAGAACTAAGCATATAAAGATCATGTTGAAAAACATGATATATGTCTAGAATATGCGCCCACAAATGCTCAACCTATTGATATTTTTACTAAGCTACTATCATAGACACCTTCTGTAATATTAGAGGAGAATCAGATATGACTAACATGATGATATGAAAATGAAATCACTAATGTCACTGTGCTTAAAATTATAATGAAAAATATGTTTTCTTTGAGACTAAACTTCATCTCAGACAAAGTAAGTTATTTGAATCAAATTCCTTATTTGCACTTCGTTCGAAAATTATTTCTCGAGGTCAAGTACACCTCATTTTCTTGTTAACATTAAATTACAACTATGGTTATCTCATCCAATTCTATTTTTAGCTCAATTTATTCTCCCTTTCTTGGAAGATCACATCATGCACCTCGTATACCGCTGCAATCAATCTATTTAATTCTTGAATCACAATCTTTCTCTACACCATAACAATGAAGAAACTTAGGGTAGGGTCCTTAGAAAGAAAATCTAGTACGAAGACCATCTAATGGTGGAAATTGAAGAACCAAAGGAAGCTTTCTCACTTTTCGTGCTGGTATGATATTGCTTCTGTTTGCAACAATGCTCCAAATCATCTTAACCGACAGAAGCATTTCTCTTCAAGATGTGACTTCCAAATTATAATTCATATCTTAGCTACTTTTGCCCCTAGATCTAACCACCTCATTAGTCGGGGCCCTTGAAGAGAAGGGAAAGAAAGCTCCAATAGCTTCATTATCATCTCCTTTCCCTCTTCCCTTCTTTGCAACTTTGTATCACCCACTGTGATACAAAGTTCTCCTCTTTCTACCCTCCACCTCGTCTGTAATCTCACAAACAACCTCTCCTGCTCTTTACACACAGGCTAAGTGTTTTTATGCTCTTTACATTGTGTAGCTTTGTTTGTACTAAAATAAAATAAAATATTTTCATTATTCTCTAGCTACATCTATTTGTGTGTGTATCTTACTAGGAGGATGTACGTCTTTTTGCTTATGACAAAAGGGGGGAGAAAGAATATCCAAATTATCTCAAATAGAAAATATAAACTGCATAAACACTTAATAAATCAGAGGGAGAATACATTCTAAATAATCAGGGGGAGAATATACATAAAATAAGATAAGGAAACATCAAAAGATGGCAACTTGAGGAATGTTTAAACATTACAAACATATTTATCTGCAAACATTCAAAGGGAGATTATTTTTTAAACGAGATAATTTTTAATCAAGTTTTGTCATCATGAAAAGGGGGAGAATGTTGACATGAATGCATGGTTTTGATGATAAACAAAACTTGATTAAAGATTATATACTAATGGTTATTATCAAGTTTTAGCAGACAAAATCAAGTTACAGGTCTTAAAGAAAAATGAGCATAGAAAACATATTTCATAGCGACAAGGCTTGAGCAAGTAAAGAAGCAAAAGATGAAGTATTGTAAGAGACAAAGTATGAATGAAAAGGACTCGCCTATTTTCCATTCATCTATTAAAATGAAAAACTACATCTGATGGATGCAAGATAATTTGTTTACAATAGAGTTCATATACTACAAGCAAGCCAAAGTTTTTGCCAATGGTTGTCTAATGAGAATAGACAAAGGCGGAAGAAGTGAAGACCTTTTCAGCAGAATAAAAGACTTCATCTGTCATCAATAGAAAAAGCGAAGATGCAAGAATCATATGGGAAAGTAGAAACTCATCTATCTCAAGTAAGCCAATGATCATCTAAGTCAAGAGTCAAGAGTCTTGCATTCAAACCTTCCTCAACTTTCCTTGAAGGCTCTCAACTACCATTGGAAAGATCATTTACTTCTGCATTCAACTTTCAGAAAACTTCCCTCGTGCTTATTGAGAAAATCCCTATACTTAAACTTTTGATATTCATTTCTTGTTCCTTAAGCTAGTGGTTGTGACTGGACTCAAAAAGAGTTGTGATTGTCTGAGTGTAGACAAAAGCTATTTGTAATCGCCCCCTAGAGCTGAAATCTAGAAGAGTGTCGGGGACACTTGCTTATGCCCCTTAGAGCTGGAATCTAGAAGAGTATCAGGGACACTTGTTTAAGCCCCCTAGAGATTTAATCTAGAAGAGTGTTGGGGACACTTTTGTATTTCTTCTATTAGGAATAGTGAAACCTAAGACACTAAGAGAAAAGTGATCTTGGAAGAGTGGATTAGAGTGTTTACTCGAACCACTATAAAAATCATTGTGTCTTATTTATTTTGTGTTTGAGTGATTGATTGCTAGAGAGAAAAGTAATCCTAAA
>JAYJMB010001521.1:4370-16511 GCA_036873735.1 Pouteria campechiana
GAAATATTAAATGCTGAGAAATGTTCAAATTTAAAACCATTGTACTTCTAGCTCTATTTCGGAAGCCATGAACTAATATCAGATCCTCCTCAATTGTAAGTGGCATGATGTTTTTGCACAGCTTACACAAGTTGTTGTTGTTTAGATGCATCAAAGATGTGTTTCGGAGGCTCTAAAGTGGCGTAATATCAATGTTTCGTGTTAAGTTCATGGAGGTTGACTCCGAAGGCCTTCCTTGTCTCTGAAGTAAGTGTACCATGACTCTGAAGTACTAAATTTAAGCTCCGACTCTTACTTCGAAAGAGTTCGCTATCTCCAAAGCGCTTATTTTCTAACTCCGATTCTCTAAAGAGTGTTCTGTTAACTCCGAAGGCTATCATTTATTATCTCCGAAGTGTCTTGTTGACTTCGAAGAGCTTAGCTTAGCCCCAAAACTTGCATACTCTTGACTCTGAAGTACTTTGACTATCTCTGAAGGTTGTTAGTCTGTAACTCCGAAGTAACTTGATTGACTCTGGAGTAAATGACTTAACCCTGAAGCTTGTGTATTCGTGACGCCGAAGTACTATCAATACTCTGTCATTATTTTCCTATCTTTGAAATGCTTCAGTGGTTCCGAGAGTTCTTTGTTGAATATGAAGCTTGTTACTTCATAATTCTGATAGACTGTACCTTTGTCTTCGAACCAAAGTGCCTTGGCTTCATAACTTCGAACCTTGTCTGATTAATTCTGAAGTATGCTCGAAGACTCCAAAGCGTATCTGGTCAACTCCGAAGTGTGTTTTTATAACTCTGAAGGCTTTCTTGTTGATTCCGAAGTATACCATGATAACTCTAATACTTCTTGTTGGCTCCAAAGTATACTATGAAGACTTTGAAGCTTTCCAGTTGAAGAATTTAACCTATCTATTTTCTTATCTGAAGTATACATGTGATTTATATACTTAAATCTCATAAGAATTTACTTGGTTTATTCCTTTGAATATTATTAGACATATTCTCAAAGATTAGTTTGAAAGTATAATAGCATATACTTGAGAATAGACTTGTTAGTATATTAATATTTCACTCATGTCTTTGCTCATTATCAAAATATAGTTATTTAAGAATGTTCATCATCAAAATCAAACTTATTTAAGATAATATATTCAACATTTTTATGAGATCATAAGCATTAGATGTTCTTCTCCTATTAGTATTATCCTAAGGAGCAATCTCTGGTTTTGATCATTTTGTTTGGATGTTGAAAATTGATTATTTTTATAATATGAAAATTTCATCAATTTTAGTATTTTTGGATCTTAGTTTTGCATGTGGACTCCAAGAACATTTGGTAGGAAATCAAAAAATAAGAAAATAAGAAATAAGTCAAATTTTATTTAAATTAGTTGCTAGACACTATTCATTCTTTCATATCACTTGAGAGAGGCATCTGAGTAGGCTAATGTTGGGCTTAGCTACAGTAACCCATAATTATAATAACTATAAGCTACAATAGTGCTGCAGTGAAATCAACATAGTAACTTAGAGCTATAATAAGATTGACATTATAAGCCTAGAATCATAGTAGCTTAGAGCTACTATGCTAGAGTGAGATCGACATGGTAAGCCTAGAACCATAGTAGACCATAGCTATAGTATCACTACAGTGAGAGTGCTATAGTAAGCCCACAACTATAATGAGCCCAACACTGGTTTGGCAAGATGTAAGGATGGTCAAAATTGATTTTATGATTTTAGACCTTCTGATTTTCGATTTGGATAATCGAATAGTCGATTTTGGGGTTCTCAAACATTTTGAACTCATTAGAAGTGTCAAATTGCCCAAATAATGGCTACATCATGAGATTTGCTTGAACAATAATAAAGGAATGAGATTTATTATCCCAGAGTTCATGTGTGGTCTGCCAAACCAAATTAGATATGATCTAAACTAGATTTTTCAGATAGTGCCCAATAGATTATTTACCTTAGGACAGATTATTCTACTAGTGGCATTGCTAGTTGAGCTCGCCAGTTGAGTTGGCTTATGAGTGAACTGACTTATTTTTTTTGTCTAAGTTATGACATAATTAAATTTAATTTAACTTTTACGCATGATATCTCGAAAGAGAAGTAATTCATTACGAGAAATACACCATATAATTATTTTATTTTATTATATAATATTATATTTTAATTAAATCCAATTTAGCTATTACGCTTGAAATTATTTATTCATGAAAAAACTACTTTGGCTTGAACATGTAGAAAAAGATGGGATGACTTTCATTTATTATAATTAATTAAAGTTTCGCTGAAAATAATTTTTAAAATTATCATATAAAGATAAACAGGATGAATGACTTCAATATCACCGCCGGCACATTAAAAAAACAAATATCTTTCACCATTTAATCCTTCTCGCCACGCAATCACTTTTAAAATCCCAAGATGGGGACCCGAGGCAAGGCCTTGGCGTGCGTTGCAGCAGGAACATGGTTCCAATTCCACGGGGCTTATCCTCGCTTTAGGCCAACTCCGTCATATGCTGACCTCAAGAAAGAAAAAGTGGGGCCCAAAATACATGTTTCATTCATCACAACCGTTCAGAAAATTTTAAATACAGCATTTCCTTTCATATTGAATAGGACAATTGAATAGGACAATCAGGTGGGACACAGTATGAAAATGGATTGTGTTGTTTTTTTATTGAATTTTTTAATTTTGAAAATTCTTATTTAGTGCAGCCGACCTGATTTTCTGATTTGAGTAACTGGGATTTTTATAATTTTATCCAGACGGGCTGCTTCCTTTATACTTTCCCGACCCATCTCAAAAGCGATGGCTGGAATCATTCTCCACCGATGATGACTGAAGAATGGACGGTTACGATCTTCTCAACACTACGTACGCGGCCCATGGCGTGCAACGCATGCACTTTGTACATCGCGACATATGGGAAAGATGCCTCGGATGCTCCTCGCGTCCGCCTTCGTACATCGCGACATATGCAAAAGATGCATCAGATGCTCGCCTCCCACACTGGGCCCACTACATATACGAACTACTTAGTTTAAATCTTCATATAAAAAGTCAAATGCAAAGATCCGATGGGCTGTATAGTGAAAAGATGGCAGGAATAATCAAATGGGCGAACTGGATCTCACCTACGTGTCCCATCTTTAAGCGTGCGACAGACAAAATATGTGCCGTAGATAAAGAGAAAGAAACGGAATCCAGCATCCAACGGCGAAGAGTTCTCGGAAGGGGGGTATAAATGGAGGGAGGAGGCCTATTGGCCGTGAGGCCTCTTCTTGGTTTTTGCTGCGGCTGGAAGGAGAGAGTGAGACGGGGAGAGAAAGACAGAGAGGAAGAGAGAAAGATGTCGGACGAGGAGCATCACTTCGAGTCGACCGATGCGGGAGCCTCTAAGACGTATCCACAGCAAGCTGGGACCATCCGTAAGAATGGCTATATCGTCATAAAGGGCAGGCCCTGCAAGGTATTTTTGCCTATCTGCTTTGATTTTGGGGGTTTTTGATTTCGTTGGTTTTTGGGTATTTGTTCGTCGTCGAGGTCTGATCATGTCTTTGTTTTTGTTGGGTTTGGTGGGGGGTTTTGGAATTTTGGTTCGGGTGGCCAGATATCTCCCGTTTTTATGTTATTCTTCTGTAGGTGGTGTTATTTGAGTTCTGTGTTTCTTAATTTGTCTTCGAAGTATGATTTCTGTTGGAATAATTGTACGGTGGTCGTTCGCTTCGTTTGGGTGCCCTATGGTTTTGATGGGCGCAGTATTTCCATGCTCTGGAAAGAGAAATTCTCGAGATAAAATCGCTGTCTTTCCTGTCGGTGACTACATACTTATTCCCCCTATTCAGTGCTTTTCATGATGGGAGGTGTCACAGGGGTCCCAATTGCAGAAAATTGCATTCAGTATGGGGTTCTGTGTATCAGTAGGCCAAGGCTTACAGATTTTGTTTGTGGAGTTGGATTTGAGATCTGGTCCTATTCATATTGGTTTCCGTTGCTGTTGTGAGCCCTCAATATATTCCTAGGCGGCCTTTCGTTATTTGTTTCATTTTCTTGATTGACCCCTTGTCAGGCATCTGTTTGTTGATGGTTATTAACGCTGTCTGGAAAACCAATATGCCTCTGTATATTAACGTCAAATGAGTCAGGGGAGACGTAATGCTGAAATCAGATTCCGTTTGGTTGGGTCTGAAGGATTATTGGGTCAGGTCGAACCAGTTACACAATGGGTGGTTTTACATGCTTCAAATGAGAAATATATTTGTTTTCCCATAATTCATTAATTGTAGCATTTATATTCTTATTGTGATGGTTGCAGTCAAGGGTTTTATGGATCCTGATCTGTAGTTATTCAACTTTTTGTTCCCCATGCCGTCACTTGTAATGCCAATTGCAGGGTGCTAATGGTTTTTGAGATGGATGCTGTGCTTGAGCGTCTAGTTGCATTGTATTGTTTGCTTACTTTATGCTTATGTTTTTGTATTTTTCAGTAGCAATTGAATTCTGGGCTTTTAGAACATGAATGGATTAGAGCACTATAAATGAGTATTTTATGGGAGACTGGGAGTATTGAAAATCAGCTGAGTGGACCATAAAAACTTACCTTCCACTGATGTCTTATGATCTATGTACTCACTACTTTACATATCTGAAATCAAAACTCCATTGAATAGTTACCCTCTCCTCCTCCCTTGAAAATATTTAGGATTCAAGTGCTGCCTAAATTTCCATTTCTCATACATTTACCACTATCTAGATCTCAGTTTGTATGGAATATGGATCAGTGTTTGCTGTATCGATAAAGTTAAATTTGTTGCTACCACACCAAGAGAGAAATTATTTTTGTTGTTGACAACTGTCACCAATATGGTCTAATTTTTCACCAAAATAAAGATTAATTAGAAGGGCAAAAAGAATATCTTGAGGAAACTTAAGGATAAGCAATGATAAATGTAAATTCACATTTGTGTGAAAAGTATTGAATCAATTCTCAAGTTTGACAGAGTACTAAAGATATGCATGTGTCTAATACAACTTACAGATTTAAATTAGTCGAAATCGTGCGATATAGGGGACTAGATGTGACCATTTTTAAATGTATAATAAATCTAAGCAGTGTATTGCACTTCAGACAATGGATCTAACTAAAATTGTTAGATTTAGCAATTTTATGAAATTCTTTACAATTTCTACAGTTTTTCTTAAATTAGAAATGCAATATTTATTTGATGAAACCATTAGATTACCTTAAAAGTTTGTGTAGAGTATGTAGAATTATGGTTTAGGACTTTTGATAATATTTCATAATGACTGGATATGTAACTTAAAATAAAAAAACAACCTTTAAAATGAGTTTGCTATACCAAATGTCTTATGTTATTCAAAGCAATCTCTGCATTTTCTACAGTTTTTGTTAATTATAAAAGCAATATTTATCCTTTTTTAGCCTTTACCAAAATAAATTTTAATTAATGGTTTTGATTGCTCTCATGCACTATATATAACTTACCAATATTGGATGCACATAAATTAATACACATGAGGAGTAACTTTGTTATTATTTTATTATTTATTATTTTCTCCCACAGTTTCTTCCTTGACACTCCCATTGTTAACGGATGTGGTGATGCACCATGAAGGTGGGTTCTACTGTTTGTTCCGTGCATCCACACATTAATCCATAGTGCTTGGGAGATTCTGATGATAGCCATGGCTCACCTAATCTTGCTTCCTTAACCCAAAACCCTAACCCTTACTAAAATAAAACCCTTTTCCCCCTTTTATGCGGATTTAGTGGTTTTATCGTTTGTCAAGGCAAGTTTTATCTTTACCCATCTAAGCTGCTTTACTTGTTATTGAATGAATATTTGGAGCAGTGTTCGTATTATCGATAAATACCTATTTATCGGTGGCCCGGAAAAAGATATTATCATTTTTATCGGAGATATTATAGTTTTTTCTTGGAACTTTATTGGTAAAATAGAAAAAAATTTAGAAAAATAAAGAAAAATTAAAAAATTTTCAGTGAAACTTTATAATAAATTATGATAAATATAAATACAATTTGGGCAAAAAATTGGATTAAAAAAAGCCACCATAACATGAATAATGAAGGTACACATGAGAAATGCATATAGGCTGATAGAAGGATTGTAAATTTTAGCAAGAAAAAATATTATATTAAACATTATCTCTTATACTAAGTCATAGAAATATAAAAAAAAAATAATACATGGTAGTGTTTTCAAAATTAAAACTAAACAACAACTCTTACCTTAATGCCAAGTGGAGTGTCGTGCAGGTTCCTCAAGTTCATTGTCATCTTGTTGACGTGGGGGCTCATATGCATATGGGAAAGCAAAACTAAAAAAGAAATAAGAAGTCGATGATTCTACTCCACTGTCCGAGTAATCTGATGTTGTATACTCATATGGTTGGATGTAATCAGAGGTCGAGTTGAGCTAAGATGGCTGATACGATAGAAGGTTGGGATTTCATCCAGAATCATCTGACCATTCATATGGATATGAATATAATAAAGAATCTGGCCCATAGGAAGACTCCTCTCTACTGCCACTTAAATCCATAGATGTCATTCTACTTGTAAGTGTGTTATCCTCAATTGGTTCCTTGCCTTTCTTAATTTTAGACCTTCTCTCATCTCGCCTGATTGGAGAGCGTGCTCCATCATCCTTATCTTATGTACCATTCGTATACCCCTCCTCACAAGTAAATTGGCTAAATGACCGTTGACTTTGTGAGTATGATGAGTCATCTCCACCAATATAACCACCACCCTTATCACCACTATCATCATCATCATCACTACCACCACCACCACCACTAACACCAGTATCATCGTCACCACTCTTTGTTCTTGATGATGAAGTACTCGACACTTGCTGAGACATCTGTGAGGCTCCTTTAACAGTCGATTGGGTCTGAGATCTAGATAATGGATCAAATGCCTTTTCTGGGGTCCGCTCTCGATGTAGCACCCTTTCTATATCTACACCCTGTGCACTGACTTTTTGGGCAATAGCTTCTACTGGCTCTCCATTTTGTCCATGTAGATCTTCTGATCGTAGTCATTCATACAATGGATCTTCCCTGGTATCATCTTCCTCCAAGTGTGTATGTTGCCCAATCATCGTCAGATCTAGAAGATCATCGGGCTCCTTATTTTCCTCTCGCAGTATCCTCTCCCGTAGCCTCATATTATAATGGCAGAAAATAAGTTTCTTGAGCTTTTCATACCATAGTCTATTCCTTCTCTGGGTATGGATGAAAGAGAATGTACTCCAGTTTCGCTCTCATGGCGATGAAGATACTGTTTGACTTAGAATTTGAACTGCTAATAGCCCGAGTGTTGGGGTTTCCATGCCATGTAAGTTCCATCATTCGTCTATAATCAATTCAAGATTATGTATTAGTATTTGTGAATAATACATAAATATGCAAGTGTAAAATATCATGAGGTTTGAAAATTACATACAGGGTAATCCTCGTGACCGTGATTGAACGGCCACTGCCTTTCCAAACATCCTCTGCGCTTTGCGAAAAGCCATCAACTGTTGGAACATTTAAAAGGATCAATCTTTTTTATTTATCACACTAAATATGATAATGAAGTATATTACGTGAACATCATAAGTAATTTACCTCAGTCCCAAAGTCACTTGTATTTAGGTGATCAAAAAATGACTTCTCAAAGACTTCAAACACCGCCCCATTTAATTCTATATCCGCCTTAAAACCATGCTCATAGTTCAGGAAATACGCTGCAATAATAAGATTGCAATTCAGACATAAGAGAAAAAGATACATAAGAGAAGACTACAATAATAAGATTGCAATTTATATGATAAAATGTACTAATTGCATGTAATGGATGACGGAGCATGTTCTTCCACCGATCTACTATGATACTGATCACCCACTGCCCGCCTTTCACATTTTTTTGTATGGACTCCTTCATAAATTGAAATACTTTATACAAAGGGCCTATATTTGGATAAGTCTCATTATCAACCACTCTCAAGACTCTATATTTGGGTTCTAGAATACCCAATATCGATGATACTTTATCCCAAAAGGAAGCTATCATAATGATCCTCTCCACCTCCTTCCCTTCCCTAATGTGTGCATATCTTGAATTGTGCCATACATCAATGTTAAATGCTGTATTGAGTGCTGGCTTGACTTTTCATAGACTATTTAATGCAATATACTTCGTGGCAAATAAAGTCTTGCCTGGACGTACAATCTCCCTCCTATAATCAGATGCCTCATGAAAAAGTGTCTTTACCCAACTATGGTTGTAGATGAATTTTGTAATCTGTCGACCCTTCTCTATCAAACTACGAACAGTTGGTTGTCGATCAATATCCTCCAAGAGGAGATCAATACAGTGCGCCGCATAAGGAGTCCAATACAAAGATAATTTTTTTCTCTAGAGTTTTTCTAGCTTTCTTAAATGCAGATCCATTATTCGTGATAATTTGTACCGCATGAAAACTTGAGCCAAGGGCTTCAATCTGCTTATCAATAATCTCTTGAATATAAGCTGTGTTCTTAATATGCTTAGATGCATCCACAGACTTATAGAATACCATAGTGCCTCTGCAATACAACATGAAGTTGATAATACTGAGCTTTGTGTGGCCAATCCACCTATCACACATCACGGACAACCCATATATTTCTCATGTATAGGTTATAGATTTGATCCAAATCTTCATTTCTTGGTCCTCCTGATCAAGATATATTCCCCCAATCTGGTACGCTAAAGGAGGTGGGACACCTTCTCCTTCGATCTGTATAACATAGATTATATTCTTGAAAGATATGGTATCCACCAAGTGTAAAGAAACGACACCATAAATAAAGAATCTAGAGACATAAGTATCAAGATTCTTTACATTGTCTCTACCCTTTATGTACATATGAGTCATCCTGCAACCAACTATTCTGTTTATGCAACTTTGGCTGCGATCTAATAGATGATGTATGGCTTAAGAACTTCTTCAGTCCTCCCTTCTGACTCCCTCCTTCATCCAACACTCTCTTGCCTACTTCCTCCACCAGTTTCTCTTGTAGAACCATGGAAACTAGGTCTACCCCTCTCCAACCTAATCAACTCCTCTTTAGCCCATTGCTCTGCCCTGCTAACCTTCATAGCCCACCTCATCTGCTCCCTTTCATCTCCATCATCATCATCATTATCACCCTCATCCAGTTTCTCTTGTAGAACCATGGAAATTAGGTCTACCCCTCTCCAACCTAATTGACTCCTCTCTAGCCCATTGCTCTGCGTTGCTAGCCTTCATAGCCCACCTCATTTGCTCCCTTTCATCTCCATCATCATCATCATCATCATCATCATCATTATAACCACCTAATTCCACTGCAATTTCCTTATTCTTTTGGTGTCGAGCTCTTCTAAAAGTAGCACCCGACTAAATAGCCTCCTTCGTAAGTGCACTAACCTCCATAGGCACCTTAGGACAATTCCTAACATTTCGGACTACTCCAAGTCAAGTGTTGCCTCAGTCTTGTGATCCCCCCCGACTTCATAACTTACTTGCAGTAGTTACATTCAACTCCAAATGGGTTGCCTGAAACTAGTTTCTCATGTTCCCATGCAATATCATTAGGCTTGTCTTGGTTTTACTTCCCGTATCACTCCTTTCCGTTGATTTCTTCGAATTTCAACCTTAAACATATCAAATCAAAACAACACAACATTCACAAAATACAACATCAACATCTTTAGGACTTGAACACTCTTGAATATGCAAATCTTCACACTCTATGCATCCAACATTGTCTAAAAAGGATTGTACACATTCAAAACAAATTAAAAAACATATTTACAAATTTTAGGAGAAAATTTTATTTTTCATAATTATTTAAAAATTCAAAATAAATAAAAAATATCACAGATAATTTTCTGGTTATGTTTATAATGCTATGATACTACCCATGAATTAACATAGCAGTCACACATGTATAACTTTATTTTTTATTTATTTTATAAATTAGAAATAATTTTAAAATATTAATTTCGTATTAAAAAAATGCTGAAAATTGCTTTTTTCAGCAGATCTAGCATTTAATTTATGCTTTAATGCATAAAATTGATTAATTTGGGATGAATTTTGTGATTTGGGGATTTTTCCTAAATCGCGAGTTCATCCTTCCCAAATTGCAAGTTCATCCCCAATCTCCATAAATTGGGCAGCTTTTGATGCGTAAATCGCAAATGGAGTTTCAATTTTAATACTAGCAGTAGATTTCGAACACAAAAAACCACAATATCACAAAAATCAAGCGTCTTTACGTTCACAACGTTTCCCGTCTGAAATCCCTTTTTGAACATCAAAATGCACTTGTTTTCACCAAAAAATGAACGTGGATTCTTTGAAGTAGTTGTTAGAACCTGGGGGAATTGATTTCGGGACGAAAAAATCTCAAGAGAGAGGGCTAGGAGGCAAACAGTGTCCGAATGACTACCCCTCCCTTCTTCCGCTGGAATGATAATATCGGTATGCTTTTCGATATTATCGTCGATTTATCGTTTTTATCATCAATTTATTGTTGTTTATAGATAATATCGATAATATCATTGATATTATCGATAAACATGGTAAATAGACGATATTTTCGTTTTTAAGTGCCTTTTTTTATCGATGCATGCCTAAAACAATATAATCGATAATATCAATAATGTGTTCACTGATTTGGAGCTAGAGATAACACAATAAAAGCCGTGCATGCGATGTTGTTGTCAAAAACGGCTTGGCTTATAAATATGACACATTCAGGGGAAGATAACAATTCATAAACTGGAGACCAAACAATCCATATGTATCTACTCTATCCATCCAAGCAACATTGTGATCTGACCTTGTCCTATGGATGCAATGTAGTTGTGTATTGCGTAATGATCCTACACTCTTTACTAAACTTGTGACATGGATGGCCTTTTCCTAGAGTGACAAAGGATATTTTCTATGATATGTAACTGGAGGAATGGGTAAATTTGTCTTTTGTGCAAATCTTCAAGATGAGTCTTCAAGGGAATTTCAGCCCATTGCATATCATAATTACATGAAGGCATTAACTTGTATTTTAAAGTGGTTTTATGGACTGCTGGTGGATTTGAATGTTCCTTTGTTTAATCTACATCATTTATGCTTAATTTTTGGTAGTTCTTTACAACTACTCTTCTAATTAACTTCTTGTAATATTTTAGTTTTATGATGGTGCTTAAGTAGCCTGAATGGTGCATATGGGTTCATTTATTTTGTGAGAAACTAATGTGGACATATGGCTTCATTGATCTTGGGAATGCTGGTACTTCTTGATTCTATTTTGTAAATCCTCATTATGGCCATTTCATAACTATTTGAAAACCGTTAGCCGTCAATGCTTTGAGAACCAAAGTGGAGTGGGCTGGCTGGTTTGAGTTGGTTCAATTGGAAATGGTTCCAGGCTGCCCAATTTCTCTGTAAAAATGATTCCATTGGAAAAAAAAAAAAAAACGGTAGAACTGTTAGAACTGTATGGTTGGATTTGCAAACATTGAATGAGCCTGATTTAGTTGAATATTTTTTTGCAATTTTAAAATTCGATGCTTAAAATCATCTAAATTGGTGCCTACCCTCATATCTGGTTGGGATGACGTCAATACCACTTTTACACCTTAATAGTTGTTGCTAGTTTTTTATTATAAAAAAAATAAAATCAGAAGCAATTCAAACCATTGATCAAGCTATTGAGGTGGTTCAATCTTAACTGATCAAGTAACTGTTTTAACTACATCAGTTTTAGGAACATTGTTACCAACCTGTATTTGTACACTGGCATTTTTTTTTTTTTTTTTTTGACTGAATTACCTTTTGCCTTCATCCTGGAATAAGCTTTGTGTTTTCATGTGACATTTTGTATGTTAATGTCTATTGTTTTTGGTTGAACAATCTTTGGATGAAAAGCTGTCTATTATTTTACTGGTTGGATAGTCTAATATAAATCTTTGGTTTTTGTGTGAATAGGTTGTTGAGGTTTCCACTTCAAAGACTGGAAAGCATGGCCATGCAAAATGCCACTTTGTGGGGATTGATATTT
>JAYJMB010001522.1:0-10255 GCA_036873735.1 Pouteria campechiana
CTTGAAAAAAATATTCACCACTGCTAGGCTGACCTACAATATCAATTCGAAATGAGAAATAAAGAGAAAAAATGAGAGCTCACTTCAATAAATCACCATGATTTTTGTTAGTTGGATAACTATTCCTTGTGCTTTTCTGTTGACTTTTGGGGACCTCCTTTTGCAGTGCTCTATTTTTTCTTTTTTAATTGCACAAGTTGTGTACTGATGCTAGAAGTTAATCAATTGCGAGTGTTAAAATTCATTCATTGATTTTGATATTTTGCAATTGGAGAGTCATGGCTCAACTTGTGAACTTTTGGATCACTTTTAGTAAAGCTAAATTCAATCAATTGTCAAAATATACGGGCACACCAACCACTTTTGGATCACTCAGCCACTTTCTTTGAATTGTCACTATTTATTGATCATCAATCATACTTGTATATCATTCGAATGAATCAAATCTGTTAATTAATGCCGTGGGTTTACAGTTGAAAAAATCTAGTTGATAATTCCCATTATGATACTTTTTCATATCTAAATTCATTTATATTAAACATTTAAAATTAACTAGAATATAAAAAACATTAAAAATTTACTTTGAATACAAAATGTGAGAAAAAAAATGAAGAGATGCATATTTTAAATGGGTAGACATGCAAATGCAGAGTATTTTCAAGGATATTTAAAATTTGGTTGCGTTAGATCGGGTTCATAGTTCCTCAATCCAACTTAACCCAAAGTACAAATTGGGTTAGGTTGAACCCAGTTTCGCCAGCCCAAATTTCCATTTCTTCAAAAAAATAAATAAAAAATCAGATATTAAAACCATGATACCTCTGAGTTGAGGACAATTTTGAGCAGTTGCACTCGATTACACCATGCTGCCCACGAAATTTCCAAGCAGCTTTTCCATGTCGGCTTATCACCCATCACAGTCTTTCAGAGCATCAAAAGATTTGGCCTCCATGCATGTAATCACAGATTCTGAGAACCCAAAGTTACGTTGGTCACTATCTTACTGCAGGAGTTTGTGCTGTTTTCACGTCACACTTTTTTACCTTCTTGATTTTATTATATAAACATACACGTTTGGGTGCAAATCGGGTCTGTTCACATGGGTCGAGTTTATTCCAACTCTTACTCTATTTATAAAAATTCCTTTCCAAACTTATGTATATGGTGGGTCAGGTTGATCTCATCCTAACCCTAACCCTACAATTTATCATGTAGGTTGAATTCAGGTTAATAATTTAAGTTGACAATTTGATATCTTATGCATTTTTTAAATCAAATGCAATCCTAATTTAGCTAAATTCATAGTAATCCTACATAATGCTACAAAATGAAATGAGGCCAGACTTGAGGTCTAAAATGCTACAAAATGCAGTCAGGTAGCACTCAAAGTTATAGCTAAGAAAAATGAAACTTATAAACCTAATAAGCAAGACATATTGCCTTCCGTAGATATGCTTCTCATGCGTTGAGCATCATGTAATGTGGCATTGAGCCCAATTCCATGGAAATTTTTTGTGTTTGAAACAGGTTGCTGACTTTCCCATTGTATTCTCACTGTTAGAGGAAGCCTAATTGCTAAAATTTCTACATAGAGAGTAGAAGTCGACTGTAGACAACTAGAGATTGCTTGGAATCTATTGCAAACATGGTCATGAGGAGAAAAAGGCAGCAAGAGAGTTAGGGAAAAAACATTTTCTGAAAAACCAAGGTCAAAGCATTACCAGGAAGAGCAAGCCAGGGATGGCAGCAACTTGGCTTGGCGAGAATCCACTGGATCTTAATATGAGGTAGATACTCTGTAAAATAACAGAATTTCTATGAATGAAGACACAACAACCCATTGAATGGAATGGCGCAACTCAATGGTCGGACACAACAACTCAAAGATGTTGCTGCAATGCTGCTCACGGTAGCAGGTGTGTTGCAGCCGTTTGCAGTTGAGGATTGCTGCAGTCGAAGATATTGCTACAATGTTGCTCATAGTAGCTCGAGCGGCAGGAGAATGCTGCTAACTGAGGAAGAAGAGCGCGACAAATTTAGGGCATGTAATGTATTTTGGTGGAGGACGGGATGGCAGGTGTAGCTTTTTCGTTTTTATTATTTATTAATATATTGCCGGTCGGGTCGGTTTTTACCTTATCAACCAATCCCGACCCAATCTTTACTTCAGGTCAGAATTTCCAACCCAACCTGCTCAACCAAAAGGGTTATCTCAACACGGTATCAAACAGGCCGGGTTAACTCGCTTTGATTTGCACCCCTCCAGCCATGGCATCATTACCTAGAAAATATGTATATATATATATATCAAAAAATGATATCCCCATAAGATTATGTTAGCCATAAATTAAATAAAAATATAATAGACAAACTTTTGTATATAAAAAAATAATGATTTAAAAAATAAAATTATTTGAATATTTTAAAGTGGCTAAAATATTTTTTCATTTTTTCAACTTTTTCTTTCCTTTTCCAGCAACCTTAGGTGGTTTGTGAGTTCCAGTCTCAAATCATGCAAGGATGGTTATAATAATTTTTAGGTATATCCCATCTTAGGTAATATTTTAAATGTAATTACTTCTTTAATATTATTAATTATTTCAAGTAAGCATTGAGTTAGCGCACACCAAATAAAAATATAGGAATTACATGTTTTTTAAAAATACATTCAATTCACTTTTATTAGTATAAAAATTTTGTTATTCATATATTTAATAAAGATAGAGATGATATATAATATGATATAGTTTAATTATATATTTCCAAAGTAATTTTAATGATGTAAATATTTTTTGACATGGTTTTCTCTTATGGGGCCTGCTTGAATGTCCAATTTAGACAATTTTTATTAGTAAGAAAAATGAATTGTGATTAAAATATTCTTTACTGTAATATTAATTGTAAAATGTAATGCAGGTCAATCACATGCCACTGTATTGAATGGAATCCCTCCTTGTTTGGGAGATGGGGGAGGGAGCGTTTCACAGTATTTGTGAAATTGATAAAACCTAGGATGGATGATGCCTCCATTTCTTTTACCCTCACTTTGTTGGATCAGATCTGCACTGGCTAGCCCTTGCTGACCAACTCACGTGCAACCCTTTTTGCACCAGTTGTACCTGGAGTGTAGGACACGTGGGACCGGCTCTCAATCAACAATACACTCATTCAATTCCTCTTGACAATTAAAAAACCATAATTCATTTACACCATTTATGCTTTCTAAATAAGTGAAGTCGCTTGAATGAATTTTATTAAAAAATGTATAAAAGACAAAGAAAAGTTATAATGGTTAGGAGTGTATGACTCTACACTCTACACTCCTAAGGAGTGTATAGTCATAGCTTCGTCGCTTCCCTTAGCCCTTTTAAGCTGGCTTGCAGACTACGCAAAGCTTCGGTTTGTAATCAGTGAATCTTGTCTTATGGCTTGCAAGTTGCAGCATGGTGAGGTGAAAAGCCACAGCAACAGTTCTTCAATATTTTAACCATCTTCCGAGCGATGTGGACTAATCCTCACCACCCATGTGCCAAAATTGTACGGGAATAAAGGAAAATCAGCTTTGACTCAACAACAAAGTTTCAATTAAGACTATTAAATTGATTTTTCAATCTGCAAAATGGCGTTAAGAGATATATATGCAATGATGTCATTTTGATGTGCTAAAGAGAAAAAAAAAATTGAGGGGTACTAAGGATTTAAGTTTGATCCTGTCCCTTGTGTCTTTTATATGAATGTTCTAGTTAATTGCTTATATAAGATGATCTCTTATACAATATAGACTTGTAGATAGATTAAGATTTATTTCAAGGAAATAGAACAAATATCCTATTAAGAATATTCATTACTCTCTCAGTTCTAGGCATATGCAATAGTGTTGGGGTTTATTAACATAGATTCAGGTGTGACCCAAATATCTAAGGAGCATAATTTGATTTACTGATTGATATTCAAATTCCACATAAGCTTTAGTAAACGGAATGACCCACGGATATTTCGATTAGTTATCTAACTCTTATCTATGACACCGACTATCCCAAACCAATAACATAACATCGACAAATGAACATTTCTTTTTCAAATCATCCGTTCGAATTCCACCATCAAGATGTTAAGATTTGTGAGTTGCCCACCACAATGGGAACCTTGATATGAACGGTCTAGATTGTGGGATGTAAATTCAATGTGTCATAGATGAGCCACCACCATTTTAAAATGGTAGAGTAATCACTGTAGCCTTTCCGGCTCAGTGAGGCAACATGAAACTATAAATGGTCCTAATTTGGCATAAATACACACATTTTGCATTATGGTTATTGCTTCTGCCCACCTTCCCAACTCCATTGTTTATGAAACAATGTCAGCTAATGGGCATCGTTACAATGATCAGGGCCAGGCCTGTTCCTTCATGGAGAATAATGCCAAAGAAGGAGAAAATCGTTTGAATTTCCACAGCTTGGGCTTGCCTGATGTCAATCAAGACATGCGCTCCGTCAATTCGGTCGTGTTGGGAACTCACAAATCATCGGAACCGATTCATTGAAGGCCAGAAACATTGAAACAGAGAAGAATAAGGAAAAGGATTTGCAAGGATAAGGAAGAGGCTGAGGCCCAAAGGATAACACATATAATTGGGGAGCGAAAGCGCAGGAGAATCATGAACGAGCACCTTGCTGTGTTGCGATCACTGATGCCAGATTACTATGCGCAGAGGGTAAGCCTCATTTATATCACTGTTAACTTAGTATTTTTCTGAATAACTATTTGGAAGAAGGCTACTTGTTAGAAATTTGAAAGGAATTATACATATAAACAAACGCAAATTTTTAATTTTTCCGATATGGTGAATTCTGATTTTTTAATGGTTCTAATCATTGCTCATTAGTGGACAATTACTCGGAATCCAGCTGAATGGTTCAACTCAACAGCATATTCAAAGCAACTGCAAAACTTCAGAAAGCTGGTAATTTTGGAGGCTAAATCCTTCTTTCCTAAAAGGTTGATGAATAAAATGAGAGGAATCCATTTCCAAGCATTTATCAAATCTGGCTTTAAGGGTTACAAATAACTTCTTTAGATATTGGAATCTCTTTTTCATTTAAATCAAGCTCTCTGAGAATGAAAGAGCATATGAAAGCAGTTCACCAAAGATGGAACTGTTTTGCTTGGCTTTCCTGTTCTTATTTTATGGTTTGGTCCAACTTAAAAATGGTTTGACAAAATGGAAACATCGTATCGTTCTTTCTTCTTCTTTATATTGATTCTTCGATATTTCCCTTACGGACTTCGCTACTATGCTGTTTATAGGGTGATCAAGCTTCCATTGTTGGTGGCGCTATTAATTATGTTAAGGAGCTTAAGCAACTTCTTCAATCCCTTGAAGCTCATAAACGGATATTACAACAAGCAAGAAACAGAAGTAAAGTAGGACATGATGACAATCACAACAACAGCGACGATAATCATCTTGCATTTCCATTTGGGAGATTCATGTTGTCCCAACATTTAGAGAATGCACAGGCGGTCACCAATGTAGAGGTTACGGTGATCGAATCCCATGCAAATCTTAGAATCCTTTCCGAGAGAGAGAGCGAGAGAGAGAGTCTGTGGGCCGTCGGTGATTCCACCATACATTCATGATTGGAATGGTTGATCATCCTTTTGTAGAGGAGCCCACAAGATGGATAAAGGTAGTCTAATCGCCAATGTGGTCACACTGACAACACGTTGCCAAGACCGTGTTACTTTGGGAAATCAAGCTACTTTTAGCCTACTAAGTTAGATAGATATGGTGGCTTATTTTCAGACTTTTTGGCTATTGACAGAGACAGTACTTCCTAGTAAAACAAATTAACATATAAGGCTTTGGCTTTAGAATATTTTTCGAAGTTCTTCTTTTACAAACGATTAAAATGTGTGCTCCTCTCTTGTGAAAAGTATACAAATAATCATATCAAATTGGTAGCATTTGGAATTTGGTTTTGAATTTCATGCTTACTTAGGAAAAATTATTAGCAGATCATCTACTTTCGATTAGAATATAGCAAGTCCACTTTGCCGAGTCGAATTATACTTTGGACTCTCTGTTTCATTCAATGCTGAAACTTAGCAATATAGTTGATCTTAATTTGTTTGGCCCAGTTTCCCTAGTCGAGCTTAGTTTGATCCAATTATAAAGATGAAAGCATCTTGTTATGTTATTTAGCATAAGATTTTAAGGTTTAAACTGATCCAATAAAGAGAAAAAACACCTTTGCTATAGTCTTTAGCATAAGATTTTATACTTTGACCATTTGGATAACTTTACACATCAATTTTCCAACGAAGAATGCTTTTCGATGTCAATTTTTTTAATACTGGACAGCTTCATGTGAGAATTCTTTTGAAATGGGGGGTGCTATGTATCAATTTTATAGACGGACAGGTCTCGAATAATTCCCTTTTCTTTATCTAAGATGCAACTTCAATTTGATTCCCAGGTTTGATTGAACCATCCCCAAAAGTTGAGAGAATAATTTGCGAGTTTTAGCCTTGCAAATTGCTTTGGGATATTTGAGTTGTCTTGGATTGAATGGTAGCTTGTGTTTTCAATAGTTCGTACAGTAAAACAACTTAAGTTGTCAGGATTACACTTTTTTCATGGATTGATCATGGAATGAGATTTGACCAAGATTTTTAGTTTTTTTGGCTCCACAAATCACCCTACATCATCCATGACTGAGTCAGGATGAGTCAATAATAACTCGACTCGAGCTTTGAGCTTACTGAACCATGCCTCTCCACACGTCGCATTGCACTTCTACACAAGGCGCATGCACTAATGAGCAAGTGACACACCCACCATATGATCCAGACGTTCTCTTATATTTCTTAGCTTCAAAACTGGCAATCAATTCAAGGGTTCAATTGAGTTATTGGAACCTCAAAGCTAACTTGAGAATGACTTGAAAGTCAAATCAATTTTCATCTCAGACTGTGGGGACTGTTTATGGGCGGCTGGTCAGCTTGAAAAATGTTCACACATGCACAGCTTAATGTGAGGCAAGGTTGAGTTTATTCATCCAAAGCAGGCTTAGTAATGGCCCCCTTCAATTTTGAGCTACATCTCTTACACATCTTCTTGTGCATTTCAAAATTGCAGTTGGAGGAAGGATGCCAACTCAAATCAGTGGACGACATAGCCAGTGCAGTTCACCACATACTCATGTTTGCAGCAGAGGAAGCTGGACTAAGTTAAGACGAAATGGTTGAATGAGAAGAATTACTGATCGACCCAAGAGTTTTGATGGTTGAGGTGGTATTTAGATTTGATTGCTAGTTAACTTTGTACAGCTCTAAGTTGTCTGCATCATTCTTAATCTAATGTGGCAGATCAAAGAATGCACACCTCCTATCAGAGCCTATGAGCATCTCAACTGAAAATTCAGTTAAATTAAGAACCCATAGTGAACTTAATGATCGAATCATATGGCATTGGTAAGGCTGATTAACTTACTCTTATAAATTTAAGAGTGAGTTAATTATTGGCCAGTACAAAAACTGTAATCATAATAATGGGTTGATGGAATACATGCTCCATATCTCACTAAAGGTGAGCACTTCATTTCAAATGCTTCTTATCATGAAAGTCCGTCCGAGTTTTCAACCATGCTATTTTTAAGCGCATGCCTCAACAAAGCAAGGCACTTCTAATGAAAGTAGTGAATTGCATGTCTGCCAGATTTTTTATTTGTGAATTTTTAATTCTATTGGGAACTTCCAGAACTTTAGTTAGCGAAGGACCTAATCCATTTTGGTCACGAAATATATTTCATATTTCTTGCGAATCTGCGAAATTATCTCTGTATATATGCGACAGAATGACTTTGTGGCATTTCAACTCAGGAAGTACCAATTAGATTCCGGATGTATAAGAAAAACTAGTCAAGCTTCCATCTTGCGTGATGCAGTAGCTCATTTTCCAAGCAGCCTCAGAAGATCACATTGCCTGTCGCCACGGAAAGTGATTTGACGGTCCACCAAACTATTATCTTAAATAAGAAGAAGAAATACAAAAGAAGGCATGCATAATATTCTCTGTTCATCAATCAAGAATACAAATCTGGTAAAGTAATTTCATTATCTCGTATACAGACAAAAAAAAAAAAAACAAGAAAAAAGCAGCGAATGGAAGACAAAATGAAAAAAAAAAAAAAAGGAAAAAGGAAAGTGTGATAATGAAGCCAAAAAATTCAAATTCCACGCAACTCGGGAACATACTAAACCAAAGAGACCAAGAAATCAGATGGATAAACATGGGAAACTTCTCACCTTGGACTGTTCAAGAGACTCCTCTTCCGCCCAAGAGCCATTACATTGGAAGAACGCACCAATGATAGAACATTTACTCTTATCTTCACTCGTCAGAACATCTCAGGCTTTCATTCATTTCAATTTCAGTGAAGAATGACTAGTTATTTTAGTTAGTTTGCCCACGACAAATTTCTATCAACTTCAAAAGGGAATGACTGCATTTCTTCCTCTCCCGTATCTGCTGAACAAAAGCCTCGCACTTGAAGAGGATCTTTTCATTGCAATTGGACTCATGACAGAATGCAACATCCTCCTCCTCTCATGAGACTTGCCTCGCTCACTGCCGAACCTCTTCAACCGTTGGAAATAGGCAGGAATTCGCTGACCCTTTTCTTCAAAACCATCCTCGGAGGGGCTTGTAGCCAACAAATCAGCCATGGAAACGCTAGATTGACTCACGGAGTCCATTGAAAAGGATCTTTTGATTGCACGAATCTCCTTCTCTCCAATCTCTCCTATCTCATTCCTATCTTCCAAGCGGCCTAAATCGCTGAAAGCTCGAAGTGGGGCCTTGGATACAGCATCAGCGGACATGTTAATCACTTCTCGAGCCCTTTCTAGATCTTCAATAGCCACAACGATATCGTGGTTCTGGCTTTCAGTTGAAGGCCTGTTATTAGAAAGACTTTCAGCTGCTGGAGCAGGCAGCTGGGGCGTGGAAGGGCTGGTGGAGACTATGCTTGCACGGCAAAGTGGGCAATTGGAGTGAGTTTTCAGCCATGTATCGATGCATTGGAGGTGGAAGGCATGGCTACACTTAGGTAGGAGCCTCAGACGCTCATCCTCTTGAAACTCATTGAGACAAACAGAGCAATCGGTCCCCTCAACGAGCCCTTCTCCCTGCTTGTATCTACAAACAGCAATTGACTTGATGATAGCCTCGTCCAATCCAACAGTGGTGATGTGCCAGGCCTCGTGGGGTGGAGGGCTGCCTACCTCATTGAAATCCTCATTTGGGCTGCTACGTGACTGCCTACTCAACGAATTGAAACCTCCGCAATACCTAGAGACAACCGCGAAGTAGATTGCAACAACGAAAACACTCGCTAGGATGCCAATGATGGCAATCACGAGGGGGGAGAAAGTGGTATGGGAATCATCGCTCAGGACTCGGATTGGAGGGGGAGGAGGGAAGACAATGTAGCACCATTGCAGGCAGTATGGGGTGCAAAAGCCTAGTGAGCAATCCTTGCTATCTTCGTAAGGTAGCCATGACTGTTGGTTATCTAAGGAGGAAGCCATGGCGGATTGAAGGACTTCCTTAACACTAATCGACAGCCATCCAACGAAGAACTTGGAAGAAATCAAGTAGATGATTCAGTCAAAATCATAGAATCTCATCAGGTGAATGCTTTCTTTGGTATGAGAAGATTCACACTGGGATGGGAGGAAATTGTACCTGGGATTCTAGGTTGGAAGCTTGACTAGAGAGTTTCCGTGCCGATTCTCCAAGTTTTTGGTGTCTTTTGATACATGCTTAGGCACAAGGAATCACCATATTTTCACGATTTTTTTTTTAAACCCTCTTCTTGGGAAACGTGAGGTGCAAAGCAGGGAGAAACAGAGAGTTTGTGCTTTCTCTGAGGCTGTTTGAAGAGGAGGAATGTAGGTGGGAGATGAAGAAGATGCTTTGATTGAAAGTAAAAGAAGTGATTCTCTCTCTCTCTCTCTCTCTCTCTCTCTCTCTCTCTCTCTCTCTCTCTCTCTCTCATTAGGTGACGATTTGTTGACTATGAGGTGACGTTAGGTTAAAATGAAGCAATCAAAGCAGTATTATTGGCCATGCTTAATACATGTTTAGGAGTTGGTTTATATGTAATTGTTCTTGTTACTTCATTTAACTGTCCAAATTTAGGGTCCTATGATCTGAAACTGATCTGCTAGACTCAAGAAGAAGACTGAA
>JAYJMB010001523.1:0-16508 GCA_036873735.1 Pouteria campechiana
CTCTTACAGGCTTGCCTTTCCATTTCCTGAAGGAGCTTTGCTTGCTTATTCACATTGACAGGAACTGCTTCTTTAGCAGATCGCCTAAGATCCCTACCTTCCTAAGCTTTCCCCCACTCGATGGCTTGAAGGAAGCTAACTTGAAGAATAAGGGGCTCGTAACCTAGCTTTTAAAGGAACTGCTTGCCTAAACCGCCATGGAAGCACTGTTCAATCCTGATAGGAATCTCGTTAGCTAGCTTCCTTTCCGGGCTTTATGACCATCATTTCTGTCTTAACGAGTTTTCTATAGAAGCTACATGAGTAGCTTATTCTCTAGTGAGTCGTTCTGGTTCGTCATTATTCCTTTAAGTGGTATTCTTTTTTATTATAGACGGGGGCCACCATGTAGGGATCTCAGTTGTATTCCGACGACATGCCACTGACAGACTATAATGAGGAGGACGACAGACCCAATCACGATCGACTAAAAGGAAAGTCGCCCGGAAAGATATTGGTTCAAATCCAATTCGTGAGAAGCCGTTCATACGTGAAGTTTCATTGTTGAATGAAGGTGAGTTCAAGGGCTTCTTTGATCGGGAATTGCTCACTGTGGGATGGATAAACTGAAAAGAGAGTCAAAGAGATCACCTTAGTTAGTACACTCGAATCCTCATCAGAAGGAAAGGCAGAGTGGGCAGCCGCTGCTCCTTACTTAGTCAGTCTCAAGGGGCTTGCCTAAGCTTCAATCTATGATTCCATTCCTGTAGAATCAACCTAGGTTCGTGCTGCTCTCTCAACGAGGTTTATTGCCAGCGATGCTCGAAGACGAATCGGCTCTTTCCATCCTTGGAGGTGGAATAGTTGGTTAATAATTAACCTATTCTAGTTTGGGCTCCCGCTTTGCCTCTCACCCATCAACAAATGAATGTGTTGCGACTTACTTAACTTAATGAACGAATCTTTTCGATCAAAGCAGGAACATCTTCTATATATGAATATGTAAACCACACCCTTGAATTCATATTCAAATTGGCTATAAACTCTCTCCCCTGATTCAACTGAACGTTCTACTAGATCAACTGATAAAAGCCTGTCAAAGGACGATCTTAGCTAATACAATCGCTCGTTTACACGAGCTTGTTATAGATGACATTAGCGTACAGGCAAGTAGCAAACGACTGCTTTTCAGCCCCCTTCTTTCTCTCCTTCACCTTTTAGTTCAGGTGTATCCCTTTTTGTTAGTTTGTTGATCCGCTCCATCTTCTCTCTCTTCTCTTTCATCTCCTCTCCCTTTAGTCGAGCGGATTTCATCTCCTGATTCGGCTAAATCAAGTAGCTCCCGCGCCTCTCGGTACTGCACTCCACTAGAAAGGAAGGGAGTCGGCTTCCTTCGCCTATCACTTCTACACTAGCAGATGTTGGAGCACAACTCCGCAGGAAAGGACGGAACAAGACTTCTACACTCTATGTTGAAGGAATTATTATCGCTTAGCGCTTGTGCTAAGGGGTGAAACAGCTTTTCCATAGGGAAAGGAAGAAAGAGCCTGTGCGTTCCTATCGATTAGTAATTGATCGTTCGGATCGGAGCCTTTGAAGGATTGAGCCCAGCTGACAAGTGACAAAGCCTGCCCGTGAGCTCTTGAGATTGGAAGAATCTCCCATCGAGCACGATTGGTTGAGGGTTCCACCTCATCTGAAAAGAGGTGAATCTCTGGGCAGCTTCAATCGAGATATCGCCGCAATGGCTATCTTTCTTTAGTCAAAACCCTTGTTGTAGGCCTAGCACTTCCACTGGAACCCCAAAACTACGATTTCTGCGCTCTCAACATGCATTTGAGCAAGCTTCCGATCAGCCTCGTAGCCGTCTAGCTCCTTCTTCGTACTCCGCCTTGAGCCTTCTCCTCAGAGATCTGAAAGTGGAATCAGGGAATGAGTCGATGGATGGGGAGAGTCGCCCGCTGATCCAACCCGATAGGATAGCCCACCCTCCTCTTTATTAATTGGTCGGATGGGGGATGCGGAGAATGCTGCAAAGAAATTTTGTGCAAAAGAGCCCTTTCTATTCTATTCTATAGTAGGGGCCCTATCCTCTATAGTGGGGGTGGGATGATTCACCAACTATTTATAGATAGGCGAAACCGCGGCTACGGTTGGGTTTGCCCTACTATAATCTTCTTGAGTTCACTGCCTGCGAAGGGTTAGGGGCTCCGGCCTAGCCTATTCAAATGCTTGGTTGTACGACCCAAGGAACTAATGGAAATAGTTCCGATAGTAACGTTTCGGGGTGGGTGGGAGAAAGGGTGATCATTGTCCGAATAATCTCATTTCTGCAGTGCAAAATCTATGACTTATGGAAGCTATTTCCCGGGAATACCTGAACTGACAAAAAGATAGAAATGTGGGGTGGGTTGGCTAACTCATCAATTGAACCAAGGTCCCATCATTCCCGGCTCCCTAACCAAGCATCTCATTATGCCCATTGGGTCAGGAGACAGCTCTTCCGAAGCAGATTCACTAGAGGGCCAATGGGAATCTAGGTCTGGGTAGGACTCGATCCGTGAAATCGCGCCGATGAAACTCATTTTCCGGATGTGCCGTAGGGCATTCTCCGGATGAATACTTAGATGCCCTACTATCTATGCTCCGACACAAGGAATTATTATCGCTTAGCGCTTGTGCTAAGGAAGACTCTTAGTTGTTGAATGCGAGTCACTACATAGGTGGAATTTGATAAGCTCCTTTAGGCCCGGCTAGCCCGTAGAGTATTAGGGTTTTTCCCACTTTCCCTGACGCAAGGTCGGGGTCGTTACGAATAGGAAAAATATACACCAAACCTTTGAAGGATGAGGTTCCAGTTCGCTATTCCTATTCCGCGAAAGCTTTTATGCCTAGCCCCAAAAAGGTGCTTCAGCTACGCTTTGGAATTGAGCTACCCAAGCAGACCAGCCCTTCCCGAGAAGAGCCAAAAGCGAAGGAGTTGCAGTAAGTAAGAATAAGATTAATGATTTGTGAAACATACTATTGACAACATTAATCCGCCTAGCAAGAAAGAAGACTCTAGTCTCATCTCTTAATTACTTGATCAAGACGGTGCAATCGATTGAAGACCGGGCACTTAATGTCTAGATTGAGATCGAGATTAAGCTCCAAGTCATGTAGGTTCACGAGAAGGACGTTTGTTTTCTACCATAAACAGAGGAGTTCGGTTGCATTTACTAGGAGAAAGATTTATCTCAATCGCAGGCAGTTGGACAAGGAAAGGCAAGAGCGAGCAGCCACACATGAACCGCGATAAACGATGTCATGATAGGCTTTCCATAACCATCTTTCCCGACGTTGGTAATCAAATCCTTCTTTCAGTCTCACGGGCAAACACTCGATCAAGTACGCGTGCCACACCATTGACACTTGATTATAGCGAAACCTTGTGAATGGGTTTTCGTACACCACGTTGAGAAAGACCAACTTCCCTCTAGTCTGATGGATTGCTTTCTCTTGCGCATTAATGAATGGATCGAGGAATTGCGTATGAAAGGTTTATGGTCTATCTTATACTATCTAGTACGATCGATCAATTCAGTACAGTATCTTCGTCGGTCTCGGTCTCGGTCGTTGTAGTTGATATTGATTCTTATTAATTCGTTGTTATGATGTTCCAGTTTCGTTTCTGTTTGTACATCTTTATCCCATGCTTTCCGTTGGTCAACAACCAACCACAGCTCTCTTTAGTTCTTCACTCTCGGCGGGTGTTCCGACTAAAATGAGTTCAAATTCTTTACTCAGAAGAGTTCAGAAGAGTAAGGAATTTGAAATATGTAGTAAATACTCGAATGGAACAATTACGCAGAGTATTTGGAGAATTAATGACGTACCTTCAGCATTCACCGAATGCATCTCCCCTTCTCAAACAACATACCTCCCATATCTTGAATCGTGAAATCTTAGAACAACTAAGTTCTTTGTTTTCGAAGTGCGCAGTTTCTACTCCCTCCTGCTACCAATATGGAGCTGGTGGTCAATTCTTTGACGGCGAATTCGACATCAATGGAGAAGAAAGCAGACTTCTTCGCTAACTCTTATTGCCAAAGTTCTTGATCTCTCTTTCTTTTCGGACGTTGGTTAATTAGAAGTTAGAGGGTAACTCCATTCTTGAGTCTCGAACTAAACGAGAGTAAGTCCCCTCGAATCCGTGACTAAGAAAGGAAACATTAGTGACATCCAATAGCCGACGAGGGAAGTAAGTAATTGAAACCGACAACGAAGCCGCACTTGAAAGCAAGGAAAGCGAGTATCTTTACCTCCTTCTTTCCCTTGTAGAGCTAAGGTAAGGGAAAAGTACACCAACCCCTTTTGGTGGATGCCGCCCCTCCATCCCTAGTTCTGGATTCCTGATCTCCAGCACCAGCAGCCTCTTCTTATACCAGCGTCTATTACAGCTGCTTCTATAGCAGCGGATTCTTTCCTTTGATACGAAATTCTCACTTTTCCAAGACAGAACAGAAGCTTTCTTTTCGTATCAAAAGAAAGCTTCTGTTCTGTCGCCGAATCCGCGGTAAGCGCGGACTTTCCTTCCTAAGCGAAATGGCTCGGGGGTTCCTTTTTTAAAGCGGATTCAGCTATCACTAATGGCATTTAGGTTTGGCATTCTTCGGCTCCTCTTTCTTTAGCTTGAGATTGAATCTGTATTTTGTAACGTAATCTAGTTCAGATGGACTGCTGAGTAAGCGCATTCAGTCAGAGTGAATAAACCTTTATTGCTAAGCTATATTATCAAAATCAAAAAGGCTTCACTTAATTGTTCAATTCCATGGAGTTGTATTCTTATCCCATAGTAGTGCGTGCCTACCTTTCATTTCGTCGAATTGGGTATATCTATTGTCTCCTAGCTGCTTATGCAGCCGGGGACGTTTAGTTAGTTTTGACTTATCTTCCGGATTTTACCAATCATTCCTTTCCGGGGCACTGAACACGAAAAGAAAGTGAAAAACACTCCCATTTTCTTTTGAACTAAGTTATTCCCTTTTTTCCTAACCCTCGGAAAGTTGCAACTCCATTACTAGGCTATTCTCTAAGGGAGAATCAATCTTTACCTACACTGTCATTTTATTTGTTTACGTTAGGGCTTACTGACTTTCAACTGACTTGATATGGAGGATTGCTTTCGAACTGGGCTTAGCCTTTTACCTTGGAAGGTAAGCGAACTTAGGGATTCTCTTAGGCTTCAGGCACCTCGCTACTTTCAACTGGCGCGTACACGGATACTGACATTTCATTTCAACTAGGCTTGAGTAAAAGAGGTAATATCCACTTTTCATGGGCAAAGGTTTCTATTGAAAGATTGAATCTGCCCATCCTCTAGTGGACATTCTTCCGATCCTACCTCGTACTATCGAAAGAGCAAACTCCTTCACTCTACTTACTTGAAAACACTCCTGCCTTGCGTTGAGCGTGAAAGCTTCTCGGAAGTTGATATAATTGAATTTTGTTGGTGTCAAATAGTTTGGCCTTGACTTTAGTAGTGCCCTGGAACTCTGACGTCCGCCTGCAAAAACCGCGCTTCCTAAGACAAGACCGCGCCGTGCCTGCTATCCTGTTGTACTTTGTCGTGCCAGGCAAGTTCCCCCTTATAGGCAGTTATAGTTGGAGTGGGAGTTTCTGGGAATTTCATTCTAGTTGCAGAAAGAAGCTAAGCTTTAGTAGTTGAAGTGCCAGTTCCTAAGAATGCATTTTCCTCCTAAGTGTTTCGATGTCGGGCCAAACAGTATAACTTGATTCTCTTCCATTCCGCTCAGCAATAGAAAAAAAAAAATGGAGTGTGCTATTAATGAAAAAAATTACCAATTGGAGTACTTTTTTAAGCAAGCCAATTTTATATTCCCCGATCGGAGCATATAAAATTCATAGTATGTTATTAGATAAGAAGTAAGGAAGGGGAAGTCATTCCAGTTAGTCTCACTTTTAGCCATTCCTCTCTGTCAACTAGAACGAGAGTGTAAGGTCGGAACGGACCCACGGAGCGGTAAGAACATTGGTATAAGATCTTGCCTATTTAGATAACTGATTTATGAATATTCCCAAAAAAAGCTTTCAAACTTGGGATTTAAGCACGGATCTCAAAAAGAGAATCTTCCTATAGAATCTATATGTCAATAGCTCCTAAATCAATCTCCCTCCTCGTGGATGAAAGGAAGCAATGCCAAGTGTCCGGGGAGTCTCTTCCCAGACCGGTGAGCGTGAAAGCCATGCTATCAAGAAAGAGAACCAGCCCCTCTTATGACTTAGATTATTATAGGATAGAAAGATGAAAGGGGCGAAGCGCTAGTCTTAAGCAGTTCCAAGTTAAGCCAACACCACGGGCAGTTTAACAAACGAGCAAGAGGGGCTCCGGGTAAGGCTAGGGTAGCTAGGAAGACAGACTATAAGGGACTATCGAAATAAGTAGAGAGGAGGCACCTCGTACTTCGGGAGCATACATCGAGAGGTGGCAGAAGGAAGCTAATAGGTGTCGCGCACACCTATCAGAAGAGGAGCAGGTACAATTATGTAGAAATGGAATCAGGGATGACATCGCTTTGCTCGTAAGCGAGCAAATTACAAGTTTCGCGGTGTTAGCAAAAGAGGCGTACAAGAAGGAACGCATCCTCGCACAAAGGGACGAGAGGATGAAAAGAGAAGCTAACGCCGCCTCAGAAAAAAGAGAAAGGAGGAAATTCTGCCAATGTGGCAGAGGTAAAGACAGGAGGGGGAGGAGGAGGTAGCAGTAAAGGCTTTTCCCCCCAGCAAGCCAGCCAAACAGAGCCGCAGTACCCGTTTAAAGATGAGGATGTGTTGCCGATCCTCATGAAGTTGTTAGAAGATCCACCAACGAGAAAGTTGCCAACACCTTCGTTCTTGGACGAGGTGGATAAGGTGGATGACCCCAACTACTGTCATTACCGCCGAGGGATACACCACCCAACGTCTAAGTGTTGGACCTTGAAGAAGAGAATTCTCAAATGCATAGAGAAAGGTGTCGTAAAGACCAGGCAGTCCAACAATGCTTCTGCCAACAACATTTCTGTGGCAAGTACACAGGAATGGCGACAAGAAGATGCACGGAATGAAGAGAAAGCAGACAACGCCTGGGGGCATGAGAATGCCCTGAAGCAAGAAAGTGAGGTGCAGAGGCCAGGGAAGAAAGAGGACGATGAATCTTGGGATTTTGTATGTCCCCCAAGACATCCCTGATGTGCCAGCATCCTGACCACGACACCGTAATCGGAAACGCAGAAAAGAGTTGAGAAAGAAGAAAGAACAATTGCTCAAGAAGTTGTTTCCATACCCGGAAAGGGTTTTCAAGTGGCCTTCCTGGTATCAACCCTTCATCATAGGGGATGACCTCCAAAGAGAGAGGCTTCGTCCCTTCTATCAAACGATGAAGGGCGTTACGCAGGGCCGAAGAAATACAAGGAATGCCCAGAATTATTCGGCTGGGGGCAGTCCCCGAAGCCGAAAGTCCCAGTCACACCAGACCCACAGGAAGAATTGTTTTGGGGCCCCCCGACGACTGAAGAAGCAGGAGGCACCTTCGATGAAGGGCAAGTAGTGGTAGCTTGCCACTACATCGGTGTCAGAGAAGAGGCACCTCAAGAAGAACCTGCTGCGAAAAGAAGAATGCGTCAAAGAAGAGAGCGGCAGAGAGAGCGCCGGAAGTTGGGGTTCACCAAGTATGACGGAGACGGGTCTCCCGGCGCTTTGAGTCAATCTTGGAGGGATACTTTCGGCAGTAGGAATCTCTCTTTTCTTCTTTTACTATAAGGGAGTATCGAGATTCATTTAGGAGAGTTGTTGTCGACATTGGCTTAGCGCAATAGTCTTTGATCTGGGATACGGACTTCGGAGGGGAGTCACTTCCGAGTCGTCCAGCTGGCAACATGGCGGATGTCAGGCTGTGAATGTATAAAAATCACACCATGACTCACTAGTTCTTTCAAGTATTACTGCGCTCAGTGTCGACTTCATGGCGTGGGATCAGGTCCCAAGACCATTATCGCGGTCTTAAATGAGGCCACGCTTTTGGTCTTCGACGATTAAACCAAGGAGAGATGCATCGCAGCATTCCTTCTAGCCAAGAAGGTATACTGGTTAAGGGGGAAATAAGTCTTTTTATTAAAGGCTCTTTATTTTATCTAAAGCAGTGTGCCTCTGCGCTGCGGAAAGCTTATGCCGGAGATCCAGCAACCAGAAGACTCCCTTTTCCAGGATCTCTCACCCGTTCAGGGTACCCAACGATTATTCCATCTTTCCATAGAAGAATGATATATTAAAAGGATGAGAAGGCGGATCAATTAGTCCAGTTGTACTTGTCATGGTTTTCATCGTCGAATGTCATTCAGTTGGCTAAGCCCTTGCCCTTTGACAGCATAGTGCAATTGCCAAAGGACATTGATTCCGTTATGAGCTTCTCTTCAGAGTTTCAAGATTTTTGACGAGGTCTCATTAATCGTTATTGACCTTTTTTCTCCTCCTATCGTTCAAGGAATATCTTGGGAGCCTACCTGGAAGGTAGTGCCTAATGTAAGGATCCCCAAGGATGCCTAAGTCTCATTCTTAACCGATTAAGTCAGCTTTCTTAGCTCTAACTTATGAACTTGCTTCTTATGGATCAATGCTGAGATTAGACCATGCACAGGAAGCCTTCTTTTCGTCGGCAGTGCTGTGGAGGGAGAGGGTACGTTTTGCCCTTGACCTGACTAAGACTTTTACGTCCAATAAAGATCTTGATTGCTTTGAGCGTTGGGTAGGTCCAAAACAGCCCACGTTTGAACAGTTTGAATATAAGGGTTCTTTTGGGAGGGAGGTTGGGTATGGTGATTGAGGGAGCGAGAAAGAGACAAATCTTTTCCATTGGAAATGAAATTAAGCAAAGACTCTTATATCCAGTAGTTGATGAGTGTTTTAGCTCGGATCCCTATGGATGGGACCTTTGATCAAGTCAAGTTGCGCCCTTAGATCGGCTGACAGGTTTTAAGGAAGGGTTTAGCTTTGACCTTAAGAGTGCCACTGATAGATGGCCGCTCCCGGTTCTAAATTCTCTAATGGCGCTGCCCTGCGGAGGCGGTTTTTTGTTCTAGGAAATGTGTTGTACCGTAGATCCTTCGACAGAACCAACCTTAGATGTGACGACACGGCTCAACAAACCATTCATTAAACCCTTGCAAGAGCATGCGGTGGTCACATTAATGGACATTCGCTAGCTAAGAGAACTTCTTAGGTTAGGGTACTATTGGCAGGCTTACTATGGGGAAGGGGAGAAGGACAGCATAGAGTTTGTGCGTAGGTGTAAGGAGTGTCAGACTCATGGGGATTTCATCCATGCCCCTTCAACGTCTTTCTTTCACACCCGGTTTCGACCGTCCAATTCTTCCTCTAGTCATGGTCACAATTTTGTTATCACCGCTACAGACTACTTCACCAAGTGGGTGGAAGCAATACAAAAAGCCTTAACCGATTGGTTAGGCGTGGCATGCTTAATCTACACTCATCTTCTTTATTGAATAGGTCTTCCTATGTCTATATATAGTCTTAGATAACGGTACCCGAACCGGGGGAATATATGCAACCGGAGTTCAGGATTACTAATTCTTTTAGCACCCCTCCGGTCAAGCTGAGGCCACAAACAAGACCACGCTTAGTCTCCTAAGCAAGACTGCTAAGGAAAAAAATAAGGATTGACATCCTTAAATAAAAGAAAAAACACTCTTTTAACTATGGTTATGTCGAAAGAAGAGAGCTGACCCTAAACAGAGAGAGGCTCCCTAGGAGCTTAAACAAAGAGAGCAGATTAAAGAGCTAGCTTTAGCCGAGAGAAAGGCGAGTAAGGCCGCAGAAAGAAAGGAGGCGCTCTCTTGACTCGCTGCCTCAGTACAAAACAAAAGTCATAGGGAGCTGAAAAACGGATGCGAGCTAACGCGCTTTTACTGCTTAAGCTTTTTCAGCTAGCTAGAAGTTTATCTCTCTCTCTAGAAATTTGATCACCGTCTTTCATAGAAGAAAGACGAATCTTAAGGACGGTTGTATAACCGACCCTCTGCTAGTATAAAAAGGGGGCAAGGCCCCTCCTTTCGTGTGTAAGAGAGAAGCATGTGGGTCTTGTGAGAGTGTGTTAGTAAGGCTTGGGTGTGAAAGTGTGTATGGGAAATTAGGTTTGAGTGTTCAATTTAGTGTGTTATTTGAGCATTGGAGTTCGCCACTTTTGTTCTACAGTTGGTATCAGAGCCAACGGTCAGGGACCGTTGTAGAAGTGCTGCTAAGCAGAGATCGTGCTCGTGCACAGTCCGGGACTGTGAAGCTGGTTGATCTGGGATCAGGCTTACTTGGTTGAGTGCAGGGCATTATCAAGTCACGATGGCGGATCTCGCAAACACTGCTAGCGGTATGGCGAAGCTCAACAATTAGAATTATGCAATTTGGCGAACACGTGTCAGGTCCTATTTGCAAGGGCAGGACCTGTGGGATGTTGTTGATGGCAGTGAGACCACAGCTCCATCAGCAGAAAATGCAGAGGCACTAAGGAAGTGGCGAATTAAAGCCGGCAAGGCAAGGTACGTACTTGAATCCACTATTGAAGATGATTTACTTGTGCACATTGAAGACTGCATGACACCCAAGGAAGTTTGGGATACCTTTGCAGCATTGTTCTCAAGGAAGAACACAGCAAGGCTCCAGCTTTTAGAGAGTTAATTAATGAGAATTACACAAGGTGATATGTCAATCACCGACTATTTCACAAAGGTGAAAACTCTATGCCGTGAAATTTCTCAATTAGATCCTAAATCTAGAATTTATGAGGATAGAATGAGAAGGATTATTATTCACGGCTTGAAACCCGAGTATAACGGGTTTATCACAGCCATTCAAGGATGGCCAACTCAACCATCCCTTGTGGATTTAGAAAGCCTACTAGTTAATCAGGAGGCTTTGACTAAGCAAATGGCTGGAGTCTCATTAAAAAATGATGAGGAGGCACTCTTTAGTAATAAGAAAAGAGGCAAACCAAAAAGTCAAGCCATCACACAAGAAGAAGAAAACAAGCCGAGGAGGCAGCAATGGAGGGGCTCTCAAGCAGGGGGAGCTCGACGAGACCAGGATAAAGTGGTGCAACGATCCAAGAACCTCATGAGACGAAGTGGTGAGTGTTATAACTGTGGCAAGAAAGGGCACTATGCACGTGATTGTTGGTCCAAGAAAAAATCTGTCGAAGGCAACTTAGTTACATCCGGCCCTCAGAAAGTACTAATAGTGAAGACGAATGGGACTTTGAAGCATCATTTGTCACAGTTGAGCCTATATTTATATTAGATGAGGAAAGAGATTCTGATGAAAGGCAAAATTGAGTATCAAACAAGGATACAGACAAAGTAGCAACAAGTTCTATCGTCGCCGAGTCAGAAGAATCAGCGCTTATTGTAACAAATCCTGGAGTAATTAACTACAATAAAGACTGGATCGTTGACTCTGGCTGCTCCAATCCAATCACATGACTGGAGATAAAGGAAAATTGCACAACATGTCCTAGTATAAAGGATGAGGAGTAGTTGTGATGGCTAACAACTCGAAGTTACCAATTACTCATATTGGCAAGACAGTGATTGTGCCTCGCTTTAGTCCACATCGAGTACAACTACAAGACAAGATGTCTTTCACGTGCCACGGATGGCGAAGAATTTACTATCAGTATCACAATTGACAGCGTCAGGCAATTATGTGGTGTTTGGCCCAGAAGATGTGAAGGTATACCAAAGACTGAAACCATCAGGCGGAAGAAAATGGAATTCAATCTACGTTATGTCAGCAGAGTCTGCCTATGTGGATAAGACAAGGAAAAATGAAACTGCTGATCTTTGGCATGCAAGGCTTGGGCACGTAAGTTATCATAAGCTAAAGATAATGATGGAGCGGTCAATGCTCAAAGGTCTTCCCCAACTGGAGATTCGAGGAGACACCATCTGTGCAGGGTGTCAATATGGTAAGGCTCATCAACTTCCATACACAGAATCAAAATATAGAGCCAATGAGCCATTAGAGCTTATACACTCAGATGTGTTTGGTCGAGTAAAGCAAGCATCAATCAGTGGAATGCAATACATGGTGACCTTCATTGATGATTTCTCGAGGGGACTGCTCCTGCAGACAGATGTAAAGAAATTCATTAAGTGAATCCCGCTCCGGCGGACTTTCATTAACAGACAGGCGGAGGACAGAGGACTGGAAGGCAGGTGAGGTGCCTTACTTTGGGGTGTAAATAGATATCGTTGAGCGCGATTGTTAGGTCTAAAAGGAATTTGGAAGTCTTCCAGTTGTTATAGAATAGGTTCACTAAATATAAAGTGGAACGTGATTGTAAGGTCTAAATAGGTGTACTAGAGAGATCGTTGAAGCTAAGCTAAGGACTAAGTTAAGTAAGAGGTGCACAAAGGTTAAGCTAGTGGCTAGGCTAAGCAAGCAGGATCCGGGCTCATTCTCGGGACTTCGGTTAGCCCTCAGCCTTAGTGCTAGGCGCGGGTGAACGAGCGAGAGTCTGTGAGCGCTCCTGCGTGTAAGCATGGACTATCAGTCATCTAGGACTTATTGCGACGAAGCAGCCTACCGTAAATTATTGATTCTCCTTCCTACTCGCTTATTTGACTCGCATTTATTAGGAGATTCTCGCGAACGCTTTTGCTCAGCGCTTGTGTTTTCGCACCACACAAAAAGAATATCTATCTCTCTTGCTCAGTCTTTCCGTGCTTCCGTACCACCGTACTTTCTAGGTCTTTCTTTTAGCCTATCTCTTGTCGATCTTCGATCTAACGATCGCCTCGCTTAAGGATCTACAGTAAGATAAAGGGCCTATTATCTCCCTAGCTTAAGTGCGCGAGTAGCGGTTTGGAGTCAACGGTAGAGTGTGCTTGGTCCTCGCTTCGAGAGTCCGAGGGCATATGTCACAATGGTAGTCTTCTATAGGTGTTGGTTGCTGGACCCCAAAACTTGGAAATAGGGCGAGATCCGCTCTCGCGACCATAGGGAGATACGAGCGAAGCTCGGTTGACTGATAAGGACGATTGGACTGAGCGCATAGTGTCGGTCCGAAAGTAGGCGAGCGATAGTGAAGTCTACTGATATAAGGCATTCCCGCTAGGGAATGAGACGATAGTCGACGTAGAGACGATCTACGCGAAGTCCTACTGCTGGAGAGACAATATAAATTAAGTATACTACTAAGTGAGGTGAGCGAAGCTCGGGTCGGCCAATAAGGAGACATACGCGCTACTTGAAGTCGAGTGGAACTTTCCGCACTCCGTCCTAGGGGAACGAGCCGAAGTCGAAATCCAATCTACGGTTCAATCTCATCAAGGCTTTGGGGGCGAGCACTGACTTTCTTTTTTGTTATAAAAGGCCATCTCTTGTTAGTGGAATGGCTAGGTGAGCTGGAAGAACTTGTGATATTGATCTCTATCCTTGTTCACTGAACGAACCTTCTCCAGAAGAACTTCTTTGTTGGGCTTATATGGGCTATGCCTTTTCCTGTAAAGAAGCGTACTTTCTTTATATGGCTTATGCCTTTTATCCTATAAGTGAGTGGCAGGACTCCCGATCCGATTTAGTCTAAACAGCTAAGTAGGCTGGCAGGTGTATTGTCAAGGCATAGATATACAGGCCACTGTGATAGACTTCTTTGGGCAGGGGCCTATTCCAGCTCTGAGATCGTTAATTGCCTGCATCTGCCCTTTGCAGGCAATTAACGATCTGACAGGTATATGCCATAGAAAGATATAGCTTATGAATGCCTTTTGACTAAATCGGCCATTAAGCCAGAGTCCTGCACTCAAGAGAGCAAGTCCGGAACTCCATAACTAGAGGAATCGGGACAGACTGATAGAGCATACCCGGAATGAAGAAAAAGAAGGACCGGATGGGCTCAACCAAGCAAGAAGACTTATTGACAATTATAGTGACGGAGAGATATCAGGATGGGAACCAGTATCGAATAAGCAAAAGAAGGGAACCAGTAAACAAGCAAGACAGCTAAGCAGGAATCGAGATTGATAGGAAGCAAGCAACTGATTGATTGCGCATTAGAGAAGGAAAAGTGAAGCAAACAATCAAGAAGGAATGCCATTAAGCGGGAGGAAGCCAAGCCCTTATTCCTACTCTTAAAGGCTTCAGACGGCTCGGCTGGTCTACTTCCTGCTTTCAGTCAAGTGAAGATGTGGCATCAGAGTCCTCCTTCCTACCTATAGTGTGCGTGTGTGGGTCGAGATTCTACTAGTGCTTAACGTGCAAAAGCTTATTCGAGCTTGCTTGGAATGGTGAACAGGCCCTGACTGGAAGTGCCGAAAGAACCACTACAAGAGGGGAGGATGCTATCCTATTATGCTATGCCCCAGTTGCAGCGGTGCCGAGATGCCTTCTTAAAGGGGATAAAGTACTAGTTCGCTTAGTCAATCTTTTGCCTACATCTCTAGCTGCACAAGGCCAGTATGTGAATACTTGGAGAGTGCAGTACAAGGTAGGTGGTCTTTGCTGCTTGGTTTATAAGCTCGCTCGTAAGCCGGGGATAAGCAGTTCTATCGGAGTCTCGATTCGCGTCAATCTGTACATGCTGACCGGGCTAAATATGCAAGCATTTGAGGACTCAAACCTCATTTAGAGACCGAGGGCTGTGAAGCATGCTGGGAATGAAGTAAGGACCCCTTCTCTCTGACGTAGCCAAAGTGAGAACCATTCGACCGAGGTCGAGATCTAAGCCGGTCTATAGCACAGGTGCTGCTGTGAAAGATTCCGCCGTAGCTAGATGCCTTGAAGAAAGAGCAAAAGAGTCTATGGCTCCAGTCAAAAGGGCACTTCACTCCCGACCCAAATGAACCTGACGCACTGTTGCATGGGGGTCACTGGGGGTGAAGCTGCAGGACGGGGATGACTTCTAGCTAATGGGAGGTAAGCAAGAAAAAGCAAGTCAGCGTGGTGGGGTATTCATGGTAGCGGTAAGCCGTGATAGGTGTAAGACAAATCGCGCATTAAAGCAAGCAGTACCGACGAGGTGAGGATTGCATAAGACGGTCTTCCTATGATAAACAAAAAGGTAGTCCTGTTTTTTGATTGTGCAGATCAAGTATCCGAATGCTCGAGCGGGTAGAGAAGTTCATTTATACTTACGATATACTTTGACGCGGCCCACCTAGTTGGACCGGAATGGACTTGTTCCCCCGTTAGAGGATAACACGGAGAGGCCTAAAAAAGGGCCAGATCAATCTTTGACTAAGGAAGAGGCGGTAGATCGAAGTCAGGGCCAGAGGCCGCCTACGCAGAATGGGCGACGAAGGCAAAGCGCCCAGTTTGTTGAAAAGTATGGCCTTCTAATTCAATTCCAATTGTATATGGTTTCAGCTGATTACGAGCACAGCAGGGTAGTAATGCCTAAAGGAAGGGGAGAGACGAGTAGTACTAAGGAGGCACCAGAAAAAGAAAATGAAGCGAAAGTCCCGGAGCATTTTAAGGAACTAGTCGAAGGGGAGTTATGTCTAACTCCGGCTCACACCAAAGAGGCAGGCGATGAGCCTGTAAAAAAAAAAAGAAAGAATACAGACAATTCTCGGCACCGAGGATGCACCGCAGGTCCTTGCGATAGGCACAGGTTGGAGGGGATAACTTCTTGAACAAGCCAAGAGAAGAGTCAAAAGATGTGCTCGCGTGGACATACCAGGATCTGAAAAGAGACCCTTTCTTTTCAATTAGATGCGGGAGGTCAGGGCCACAAAGGCCTAGACGAATGAACCAAAAGGATGCTGAGCTTGTATGTAAAGAAGGGGAAAAAGAGATTCAACGAATGCTTGACGCCTTTCTCTATCTATCGTCAACCTAACCGGTACCAATTGGGATCTCCTTTTTCTAGGGAACAAGAAAGAAAGCGTCTCATGGTCTCCCTCATGCTCAACGCCTTGCTCAGACAAGCTGATAGCGAACGGTTTATGGCAGTTCAGAAGCTCCGAAGAACCGAGCACCTGATAGGGACCTTCCCAATTAGGTGACCCTTTCCCAAACTGTCGCCTTTTTTCTATGCCCTTCTCGCTCCGCACCTTCCCTTGTTGCAGTAGTGGGGGTAGAGAGAATGGCCACTGGTCTGGACTCTTCCAAAAGGAAGAAGAAGAGAATGCAAGCTTAAGGGAGAAGAAAGAAGAAAATAGAAGAATAGGGCATCGAATCAGACACGAAATGGGTGCCACTTTCCGCAAAAAGAAAATGATAAATAGAATATTTAACTGGGTCTTTGCAAGGAGGCTAAACCAAATCAAGGAAAGGAAGGGCGGCTAGAGCTGCGTCAGCTGGTGAGACCTACGAGGGGAGCTTTCCATACGCGAGAGATGAAGCAAGGTCAGCGTCAAGTAGCCGACCGATCAACTTACTAAAAGGCGAAAAAAGTTATTCTTTTCCTAATTTTCCCAAAAATAAATTTCTAGAAAAAAGTACCCTGCAAGAGAGAGAAGAAGATTGACTCATCGCTCGGG
>JAYJMB010001524.1:5694-16505 GCA_036873735.1 Pouteria campechiana
TACATCATCTCTTATCTTCTGTTTAAAAGAAAAATCCTATCTATTAATGTTTTTATTCACTTAATTGCTAACATAGTTCGAATTTTGTTGACACCATTACTTTCCTTTTACACCTCATATATTTTTGACTCTTCTTTTATGCTTATTTTACCTCAAACCAAACATACCAAATGAAATATTAAAGTTTGTGAAAAAGAGTGGGCAACGCCATTTTCTCACCATGGAAAACTATGCCACATGTTTGCATGGGATGACTTGCAATAACAAGGAACTAAAACATCTTGTCTCTAGTTCACTTCAGTTTGGGATTTTTTTTTTAAAAAAAAAAGAGGTAGAAAGGAGGAACAATATGAAATCAAAGTCAAAGAAAAGACAAAAATTAAAAATAAAACAAAAAAAGATAAAACAGATAAACTTTTTAGATAAAAGATTGTGATTAACGATTGAAAAATATGTAATAATGAAAACTATTAAGTTATTTCATGTCACATTAATTATTAATTATAAGAGGGTATAAGAATGAGGAAAAGAAATTTTTACCAAACAGGCTCTTACTTAGTTTGAAGATTTAAAAAAAGAATGCAGACGTAATTTTTATCTCATTTAGTCTGAAGATTTAGTGGCTAAAAGGCATACAAGATTACATAAATGGAGGTTTAAAGACTACTTTTTAAATCTACGGGCATGTTGAAAGAAAAGTAGACTACTTCACCTATCCCACTAAGGGTGAAAGAAGACCTACTAAACTTAAATCCCGGCAGATAGAAATTTTCAATGGCAGTAAGCATAATCCAAGATTGGACACAGAAAAAAATCCTTCCAAATAAATGTGAGGCAGGACTTGCAAATAGAAATGTGACCACTAAATATTGGTGCTCATATAATCTGAACTTGCATCGGGTGCAACTCTGGTCCCAAGCTTCATGAAATCTACTGTGGAGGATTTAGCATTGAGCCAAATTCAAGTTTGGTTTTGGCATTTTCATCCCCCTGCCTTCAGACTATCTTGAAGGCCTGCTCAAGCTAACGTAATTGTAAGTAGATTTTCTTGTTCTTTTGCTTGAACACCTCTTGAGTTTCTAACTGCACTTTATCCACCATGCTCGCATTTTTTTAATTCTATGCAGATGTTAGCTGTCATCGCCTTATTTTAGGGATATTTTTGTTTCCTCTTTATGTTTTGAATTTTAGAAGTTGTGTTATAGAAAATTTCTTTGAGAAATAGGAAATAAATCATGTCGGCATTGGAGGAGGCGATATCAACCATAAGATTAAAAAAGACAAAATAAATAGATTTTATATTAGAAATGATAAAAAGTGATGGAGAAAAATGAGATTATATTAAATAAGTATATATTACATTAATACATTATATTACAATTGGGATAAGAAAGGAGGGGATATCATACTCCGGATTGTCAAACCCGCATTTGGCACAAGAATGAAGATTTTATGAATCATAAGGATGTATTTCCCAGTCTAAAATACAGGAGGGATGAATCCAACAATAATACTTGCTTGTGACTATCATATGGTGTTAAAAAGCAACCTTGTATGCGTTCGTTGAATGTCAAACAGATCAAGGGTAAGCTTCCATAGGCCCATGACAATTACTGGGAGATGTCATATCATCAATGTTTTCTGATTCAAAGCATTGGTTGTGAGATGACAACCCATGACTTCTCTAGGTGTGACTTTATGATCATCACATGAATCGTAAATTAGATTGTAATTGGAATTAATGGAGAAATTTTTTTCATTTAGGTATGGGTATATTACTTGGGTGGCAATACATACTTTGATTCTTCACAACATTTGTGGTTTATTCAAAATGAAATCATGAACGTATTGACTAGTGCTTATTATTCTTGCTGACTAGTATAGTTAATCTTCGATTGAATTCATGCCTTTAATTTAATGTCCATTGCTTAGTTCAATTTCAATTTCGATGGAGGCCAGCAATTAGTGGTGGGACAGAACATATGGCAGTAGATTTTATTAGAGATAAACCCCACATGATCCGAGAGACAAATCTTGATATATATTTGAAAAATGCATCAAATATTTATACATGACAATACCACAAAGTCGTTTCTAAAGGTGTCAATGACTGACTAATTAGTCCATCAGGTACTCTCGCCGGCCAAAGCCTTTCACCTAATTCTATATATATCAATCCAATAGTCAAAATCTTGTGTTTCGTGCCATGAATAAAACAAAGAGAATGGGCATAAGGCAAATCTGATTCTCTACATCGGTCAACGCAGAAGTCGGGATGGTTAATTGAACTGACCAATAAGCTCTTCGGTTCAAAATAGTTGGGTCATTCATTTGAATCAGTTTAAACCATGATGTCGTCATAAATAATTATGGTATCATAAAGTTTTAATAATTTTAAAAATATATAAATATTATAAAATTTAAATAATACAATAATTATATTATTCATGATGCAATGTTTCTATAGCCCAAGACAATTAGGAAATGACCACTAAAAATGACCACACATGGCCATTGGAATTCAGTTGGAGCTGTCTGATGACGATGCTGTCATTGATGGCTGCCGCGGCAAGGGAAGAGATGAGAAGATGTTATTGGATGTGGAAAGCCCTTTTCATTTACGTATAGACAGAGAGTTGAGAGACGAGTGAGGGCATCGAGTAGGCCAAGCACGATTATCCGAATCAGGCCGGAGCTTTGAGATGATGATGTTATCGGCAATGGCCACTGCTAGAAAGAAAGAGAAGGGAAGACTGTTGGATGCAAAAAATCCTTTCCAGGAGCTGAGAAACGAGTGAAAGGGCGTTAGACGAGCCATGCATGGCTGTCGAAATCCGGCTGCAGCTATCATTGATGGCCGCTGCTATTAAGGAAGAGATGGGAAGACTGTTAGATGAGGAAAATCCTTTTTGTGAGCTAATTAGGGGGGTAACTCGGTTCCGTTCAGATCGATTTTTGGTTGAGGCTGCCCTAAACCTATTTATAAAAATATTATCTCACCCTATATTTAGGTCAGTTCGGTTTGAGGTCTAACCTACTTCACTTTCTTTTAAGTTCTGAATCAAAATTGGTTCTTTGAAAATTAAGTTTGATTGAATTATCAGTTAATTATATAGTCATAGTTATATATAATTCAAGTATTAATAAAGAATATTCTTTCAAAGTAAAAAAAAAAGTTCCGTAAAGTATAAAATGAAAATAAATCAAAATTTGTAAAAAATCTTTATAAAAAAATCATTAACGAAGAAATAGAAAATTTGAACCTCAACACTGGTTCAACGTAGCTTTTCAAGTGAGAACCAAGTGGTTGTAGTCAACACTCTGCAACCTAATGACATGATGTCAGACTTGGCCAAGTCAACATGAATTATTAGGACATGGGGCCAGTCCGATAATTGCTTCGCAAATGAAGTCTTAGAGTTGGTATGATTTGTTGATTTGGCCCTTCGAATCTATTGAATTGATACGCGGTCAAAGTATGAAAATGAAAAAGTGGATGATGTTGATTAACTTGATTATATATCTTGCTTTCACTTCTGAAACTCATGATTTTTTTAAAATGTTTGCTACTGATTAACTCTGTTGTTGTTATCATCAATATTTTTAAATTTCAAGAGCTCAAAATGCATGATCGAGCCTCCAAGGCTACAGTACATATATCCTGTTTAGCATTCGAACACAGGTATTTTTCATTTCATTTGTTTATTTGCCATATCATTTTGGTATTTTTCATGTTCTATCCTTTTTACTGTAGCTTAGGATTCAGGCAGGTCATCGATTGTATTGCTTAATTGGCTGCCCCCTGTCTGAATAGTACAAGGGCACCACTCCTTACAATATAGGGGAGCTTGAACTGCCCTCATTTGTAAATACAAAATCGACAAATCATATAAGCTTGTGTAGTTTTAGCGTGGCGAGCATGCTTCCATGTGCATTCATCTTTTCTTTTCTACGTCATAATTTTGGTAAGAGACATGTTAGGGTAAAGGTTTATTTTTCTCCTAAGAGTCTTCGATGCTTTTAATTCTCTGTCCTAGTCCAAAGTTTTCTACTATGATCTGCCTAAAACAACAAATAGGTTGTTGTTGTGTATTTTGTTACACAAGCAGCACAAGCCAATTAAGCAATCCCTTGAGTTTTCACACGCTTAATGTTTTTATTAAATCCAGATAACCATCATACATAACATCTTTTATTTAGTCTAGACATAAAAAATCATTCCAATTAGAAGCCTATGTGGATCATAACATTCAAAAAAGAATTTCAATCAATTTTATTATTTCATATTTATTGTCGCCTAGGTAGGTTTTGTTATATTTTTATGTCTTGTATTTTTTGGTCTTGTATTTTTCGATAGTCTAGTAGGCTTATACATGTGAGATGGGCCTAAAGTGAGTTCATTTATGGGAGTCTATTAGGACCACTATATAATAGGGTTCTGTTAAGAATTCAGGGGATTCTAGGATTGAAATAAGGAAGTCATCATGTAAATCTTAGGATTTTCCTAAAGAATAGTATTTTCATAGTGCATTGTTACCTCTATCTTGTGTTTTTTCCCCTTGTATAGGTTGAAATATTTTTAACGTAAATCTTGTATCTCTAATTTGTATTTAATTATGTCTTTGATTGTGTGTATGTTGATCTGATGTATATGATAATGATCCTAGCATTGGCATTAGAGGTTCTACCACAAATTTTTAATTGGAATGATTTTTGATATTGAAGCTAACTAGATTATGCTAAGCATAATGATTAGCTTAAGTTTAATTGAAACACCATGATGAATGAAGACTCAAGGGGTTGCATGGGCAACTATGGCTAAGCTTCCTTTGGGGGCCTACCTTGATGATTATACAAAATCTTTGCACTATTAATCTTATCATTATCTTTTTAACTTGGAATTCAAAAATTAGCTTAATTAATATTCACATGGACTACATAATTGAATTAATTAAGAGTGAATATTTACCTCTCACAATTTTTATAATTATTAAATGGTTTCACATACTTGTCATTAAGCATCTAAACATTTTAAAATGTTTATATGAAATTTTATAATATTTTAATAATTACGTAAATAAATCCAAGTAAATTTTATAGTTTTTTAAAAGAAGTAGCCAACACAAGACTTCAATTGAAATGATTTCTTGTATCATAGTTAAATAAACAATATTATTTATGTTAATTAGTTCAGATTTCGTTTAATCATATTAAGGCGGACTACTAATATAGCCTAACCATAGAAGTCGTCAATTGATCATATAAGTCTCTCTCTGTCACACACGCAGAGGAATACTTCAGTAACTACCTTCATTATAACCATATGATCGGATAAGGCATCTGCTACGTTCAGTACGCTCAAGCCACAACAAGTGTTGGAAATCAGATGCGCCACCCTCCTACGTTGTGCACTTTATCACAAAAAGGCGCGAAATAACCCGGCGGAAGACCAGAAGAATTGAAGTTGTTTGATTGATTTGGCACTACTTCCTGCCAACTGTGGTGTGGTTTATAATCTAGGTGGAAAAAACTGCACAAGTTGGCTCAATGCATGGAATGAATAAATAGCAGGGATAAGACACAGGAGACATCCTCTTTTTGATGGTCCGTTCTGCAGATGTCCTACACATGAACCGTTCAATGCATCTTTTAATGTTAATTTTTTTACTTGGCTAAATAAACACAACCCAGGTTTGAAATTTGAATCCTCCAAATTCACAACCACATGCATCCCTAACAGTTAAAACTATAACTGAAAGAATGCATGCTAATGTCATCCTTGGAAATAATTCTAGTTACAGCAAAAAAGTAAATGTAGTACCAAAAATCTCCTACGTTCCGACTCGCGACATTAGCAAATACACGTGCTGGCATGATGAGAAAAAGGAAAACCTTCATAAATTCTAGTTCAACAGCATCCCAGAGCCTCATTCATTGTGCTGGTAGTTCAAATTCAAAGGCAACAATAACCAGAAAAAAACGCAACCAATACGAATAAGGGAAAGTGAAAAGGGACCCCAAAAACCCAACAATTGATGTTTCCATTGCCTGCATGTCCCACCTGGTGGAGTCAAACAACTTGATAGTTTTCTGTAATCAGCTGTGTTCTCTGCGAAAACTTGGGGGGTGGGCCGCCTTGTAGTGGCAAGATGCTAACAACCTGCATGAAGGTACATGGATCAGCTAATTTCAACCAACCGAAATGTTCAGCAAATTGGAGAACGCCAGAAGATCACAAGCCACCGAGAATACCACCAATGTAATTCACAAGGATTCATAATTACTATTTTAATTTTCAAAAATTACTCGAAGCAAACATGCCCTGGTACTCCAAAATATAATTGAGTAATTTCAAAGAATTAAATAACATTTCTGATTCAAACTCTAGTAGGATGGATTGGGAAAACAAGATTCATGAAGCTCGACCAGATGACTGGGACTCGGCATTGGTAAAAACAATAGGCAGGGTGCTCATGCGAAAGTCTGATGCACTAAATACCCTCATGTGCTGTCTGCCACCACCAGATTATGATTTATGCAAAATCTGGAATATGTGAAAAGCCAGTTAACCATGAATATGCCACTGAAATCAGGGTGGTGATCCACTTGAAGTGGCCTCACAAAATGAAAAATATGAAATGGTAAAGTATAGCCTTTCAGGGGGCCTTCATGTTCGTCTGATGTTACTAGTAAAGTTAGTGCTTTGGAAGCAATTTTTTCAATCAACAATTTCCATGGAATAGACAAATGCAATAGATACTATGGGTTTATTCTAGGGTATTTGAAAGATAAGTCATCTCCGGGGCATGTACAGCAAACAACCAAAAGTTCCATTCTAAACAATACAAACTGTGCAAGAGATCAAAATTTCTGGTCGCAAGTTTTGCAAATAAAATAACAGACTCATTTGCAAGTACCTACCAAACAGGTTTCTTAGTTTATTTAAATGAGAGAAAAAACAAAAGAGAACCTGAAGATGGTTCTATTTTATTCATAGCAGTTTAATGGCATAAATGCGCAGTTCCTGGTAAAATGGCCATAAGGTACAACAATCTTAATTCAAATCAGATGCCCAGGCTGTTCTTTTTTAGATGATTAAAATAGAAAATTTTCAAATCAGTAATGGCCCTAAAATTGAAATTCTCATCCCTCTTCTCTGGTAAGGCTGCTAATTATCTCATTAGCTTTAGAGAGCACAGACACGAGTAAGGAATCAAAGCAACTCCAGGCACAAACCTTTACATCACTGAATGTGTTTGTAGCAGTAAATCTAACATTGATGGGGAAGAAAACAGAGGAATCTGCTGGAGGCACAACAAACTCCATTGATCCACTGCAAAGGGTTCAACCACAGAACTTCGAAATCACCTTGTGTTTAAATTAGCTAGATTTAAAAAAAAAAAAAAGAAAAAAAAAAGACAGGTGACAATAACAAAATTCTCTGACCTGCGATTAGAGTTGTCAATGAGGAGAATAGACCACTCTAAGACAGAGGCCCTTGGATCATACCTGCAAGAAGCAAATATATATTGAATAAGATGTCGACAGGAGCAGGTACTGACAGAAGCAATGAAGAGCCCCACTTTGGCCTAATTACTTTTATTTGTTTATTTTACTTTTTAATTTTCTCATATTTTTATTATGCTTGTTTCAAAAGGCAAGGTTTAAAACCTGAACCAAGACATTTGCTTTTTTGGTATCTATCAACAAACCATGTGTCAACAAGTAACCTTGATTAATAATAATAATACAAAAAAAGGAAAAAGGAAAAAAGAAGAAAAGAAATGCCTTTAGAGGCAGCACTCACCTCCACTCCCCATCAACCTGACGGACATTTGGAGGTTCTCTAAGCGCAGGCAATGGTATTGTGATCATAACATTCCGTAGATCAAACATTGTTGAGGCTTCATATTCCATGCTCACATAAGTTTCACCTCCAGAAACAGAGGGCCAGCAGTTAACTGCATAATACAATAATTAGTAATAACAAAGTATAAAGGATGCATTCTGCACATCTATAAGGAGTTGGTTGGGCTCTTCCTTGGGATGACTACATTTTTGACTAGAACACATAGTTCAAAGACTCAAAAACTCGGAACAAACCAGTCAGGATGTAGACACAACCATTACTCTTTAACTCTATCATGCTGAGATTCACTTGTGACATCAAACAAGATCAACAGAAAATTCAAGTTGATTTCAGCTTGTACAAAAGTACAAGCCTTAAAACCAGGTTCAAGCCATCTAAAGGTGAACAAATTCCTGTTTAGTTTGAGTTATCTATAATTGAGGAAAAACATCATTTATTGATATAACAGATAATTAATGAATATCTGTTTGAGTGCATTGTATCAAGAAATCAAACTCACTTGTTAATGGGACAAGAGATTCATCCATGCTCTGCATTCTCCACTTGAGCAAACCCACACCTGCTGCATCACCAGTTTGCCCAGTGGGAAAAGGTCTATTAGGATCTTTCAAGCCTAGAATATTTTCATTTGAGAATAACTCTTTGTTGATGTTCGGATGGGTTTTGAAGAGGACACCAGAATTTGAACCAGTTTCAATCTGAGAATTGAGTCAAAATAACCATCCAGTAAGCCAGAATAATTTCAGTAACAACATTAGAAAACAAAACTACTCCAAAGCCAACGTGAGGTATAAACCTCTCAGAAAAAGAGTTGCCAACAATAATCTAGCAATATAGATGACAAATTATAGTCAATTTCAGTGAATAAAAAACCCAAATATTGGAGAAAGTCATCAGAGATATTAGACTTCTGGAAAAAGAAAGACGAAAGAAAAAAAGAATGATGAAAACATACAATAATTGCAAGTATGGCATGGTGTACGTAGCTAGTGAGTTTATATCAAGACATGTGCAACCAAGTTGTATATAAAGCAATGCCTAAGATCATCAGCATCATCCAAACCTTACATCAAATAATTAACTACATCAATCCTATTATTACAATTTCACTTTATCCTGGAACTTTATAAACAGTAGTAATCATCTTTTTATTCACCAACTCATGCCCTTTTAGGCCTTTCACTCTTACTCGCAAAGCCCTTACACCTGAATCAACTTACTCCTTCCTAGCCCAATGTATTGTCTCCATTGCACATGGCCAGATCATTGAAGTCTACTTGACATTGCAACATTCTCCCAATACAGCATGCATGGCTGAAAGCAATCACAGAGAATTTCCTCTTTAATTTTATTGGTAGACAATAGTCACATATAACTATAGAACCAAATATCTACTTCCATTCAGCCTCAATACTATGAGCAATATCAATGGAAAACTAATGAAAAAGTTCAACTTCATGCCAGCAATTCTACGTTTCTAACTAAACCCTTGTTAAGTAGTCCTGTTGTTGCTGCCATTGCCACTGTTGTGAGATTTTTTTTCCTGGGAAAAGCAACTGACTTCTCAAAGAGGGAAAAAATGCAAAAAAAAAATAAAAAATGCAATGCGTGACCAGTCAAAGTGAATTTAGTAATGGGGAAAAGATGCAGGAAAAAAAAAGAAATGTGGAAATGTGAGGTAAAAAAAAGAGTACTGTGATATGATCGAGGGTAATGATTAAAAATAAAATGAATAAAGACAAAATAGATAGGCTTTTTCATATAGAAAAATGTAAAATAATGATTAAAAATATAGGTAATAATAAAAAAAGGAGAGTTGTTAGGTAGTTAATCTGTCAAATCATATTAAAAAGTGTGCAAAAGGGGTGGGAAAAGGTGGAAAAGTTTTCCACCCTTGTTTCACCATTGCCTTTCAAACCAGGTGGTCTAAATTGAGGCTATATGGCTCATTTGCACAACTTCCACTTATGCTTCAAATGAATACTGGGGCCATACCACATGAATTATCCCTTCCACCACATGAGGCATCAACCATTCCATTTGAATACACAAAATGCAACAGATTTGTTGTAAAAATTCGCAAGTTGACCTTAACTGATTGACTGATTCTTCCTTTTATGTACTGATTCAGTTCCCCAGTGATGTCTGTGGTGGAAATCTACACATAAAAGGCGCCCATTGACCAAGATAACACTTTTTACTGAATATTGTCTTATAACAGAAATTCTGCTTTTAGGAACAACCAACCAAAAGCTAAAACGTTAGGGGAAGTTCAAGTCAGGCCCTTTTCAAGGATGTCCCTTCCAAATGACAGCCTCTTAGCCCCTTATTGTTGTTGAACTTGCATCCATTCATCCTATCTTACTCCAATCAATTTTAAAGTGATTAGATTCTGAGGCATTCCTCAATTTTCTAGTCTGTATCAATGCCCTTCCGAATCACAACAACCAAAGTTGTGATCTGTAAATGGCATATACTAGGGCAATGAATATTTGTAATGTCGGAACATCCATGGCCAATGCAAAAAAGGGAAGGCTAAATGCACCCTTATTATAGGCATGAAACAATATGAATTCACTTGTTTATCAACTAATGGGTAAAAGATCTACATATGCATACCACTGTATGAATATGAAATACATCAATGTATGTATATGAGAACACATAAACCAAGAATGAGGGTAGAGAGAGAGAGAGAGAACCTGAACTTGTATGAGCCCATCTTCCTGATTTAGGATTTGTAGAGAGAGGGTGCCCTGAACATCAAAATTGCTGACCCCTCCATCTCGCTTGAGAGTCACATTAAGCCTCTCTTCCACATTCAATGTGATGGGATCTGTTGGTGGAAGTGGAACAGATGACCTTGACTGAGCAGCAGTAGGTTGTACATCCTCTGAAATCAATTCACCTTCTGCTTTCAGCGATTCCAAGAATTGATTTG
>JAYJMB010001525.1:0-16505 GCA_036873735.1 Pouteria campechiana
AGAGAGAGAGAGAGAGAGAGAGAGATGTTGATGAAAAAGGTTTTCTTTTTTTTTTTTTGAAATGAGAATATTGTATATAATTTATACGTGTTACAACATTTAAGAAAAAAACTGCATGTGAGTTTTTTTTCATTTTTCTCAACTTGTTGCATTATTTTATATCTTTTAAAGTTATCTATAAGTAGGAAATGATTAAATTCAAGCAGATAAATCAGTGACCTAGAACATACGTGATCACAAATACGTGGCATGTCATGGAAGCAAACAATTAAATCAAGGTGAGACATGGAAATTTTGATATATGAAAAAGGAATACTCTCTATAGATATTAAATCCATTTAAAAATGACTCCAAAACTTGTTATAGGGATAGTATTCTTCATTAAGTTTAATACCTCCCTTTATCACTTAATCTTTATTTCTCATACTTAATTATAAGTATCTAGTTTACTTTGATTTTTCGTTTGTTTTAAATCTAATTAGCTTTTCTTGTATATCTATAATTTAAGCCTGATCATGAAAAATTCATCTATCATTGCAGCTCTATTTGAGAAGTAGAAATGTGAAGATTGTATAAATAGTCATTAAATTTTAATAGAAATATGTTACCTTAAATTTATTTATTTGCCTTCAATTTCTTGCTCGAAAGATGTTTGTACCTCTCTCGCACCAGCACATGAGTTATCTAAGCTAAGGACTTTTGGTCTCATACCCAATAACCCTCCTCCCCAAGTCAACAATTGTTCATGGTGATTGATTTTTCCTAATAACAATGAAATCCCTTGGCACAATTTATAAATAAATATTTTCAAAATAGTTAAAAAATGAGCATATTATATAAAAAGTTAAATCTAAAAGAAAACTTAATTTTGACCTTACCTTGAAGGAATTTCCTAAATAAATAAGGAAAAAAACAAACCTTAAAATGCCTTCAAAGGAAATAACATCCTTTCAACTAGCTAGCCAGTGGACATATTGAAATAACAAAAATGTCTTTATAAACAATAAGGTAAAATGCCTTCAAATTCGCCTGTAAGCCACACTAAGAAACTACTGAACTGCATTAAGAAAAATCCAATATTTAAAACACTCTATTTAATAGAAGCCTCAATTAGAATAGTTTCAATGATTCTCACTACAATGCTTTAAATATATAGAACGTAACTATTCAAAGTAAGGGCATCTTGAAAATCAATTTCATTATAATAGTTAATGATCCCCAAAATATAGAACTAAGCGACCACTCTTAAAATATTTGGGCCAATCAAATAATTATATTATTATACACGTTCTGTTAAAAATTCTTTCTTTGAAATGGAGCCTGATATGATTGGACTAGGTGTTTTATATATTATGATAAGGCCTGCACAAATTAATGATGGATAATAAATATTGGATTTTCTTTCTATTGTCGTTTAATTAAATTTTGCATTAGGATTTGATGATGGGTCTTTTGCTTGAAAATAAATTATTCCCTTTTTATTTACAGTCATTATATCTTTTTGTTTTTATCCCACTCCATTATTTCGTCTTATAATATTTTTAAAATTTATTTTATTATTTATCTTTCTTCATTGGCATCTTCTTTTATATTTCCTTTCATTTTATACTTTCCTTTATGGGGAACAATTTGATGGTAACGTTACCATGCAAATAAGTTTAATAAGATAATTTTTATATTTTATGGGGATGAGTTTTGTAGTATATCTAAATTTTAATTAATATAAATTTGGAATCTTAACTAAATAATTGGTGGAAAATGTGATGAATGAATTGGATTAAACCGATACATCATCATTACCCAAAATGGGCCAATTATATAGCAATTTCCATAATAAAATTACCATAGAATCATTCCACTTCTTCTATATGGAATAAAATAATAAAGTAAAAAATTACTAATTAAATTCATTCTTATGGTAGCATGTTTTATGAACAGGACAAAATTAACTAACATATTAACCTAATTATGTAATTCACTATACTATAACAACCACATATTGTAACAAATGGGATTTATTAGTACATATTATTTTCCTGGTAAGATCTAGCTAGGAAACCTTAATTTTAATCATGACTGTAAAGTTCTCAATTAAAATTAGCATAACCTAAGACCCATCACACGAAAGTAGAATGCAAAAATTGGGTTAGGAATCTTGGGTTGGAATTTTTTTAAATTTGAGTTGATACTATTATGGCTCAACCCGACCAAATTTTAAATTAGGATTAATTAGGCTTGAGTTGGGTTCAAGCCAATGTAATTTAACTCAAATTTTAACCCAAAATTTGAAGTATTTGTCATAATATTATGTAGCTAAATGTAATTAAGTGAATAATCTGTAATTTATTAATTAAAAGAAATCAAAATTATTAATCTGAAACTGGAGCCGATCTTAGGGTTGGGTCAAAATCATTAGGATTGGATTGAAGTTTCAAGAAAAAGAGAGTTGAACTGTCATTGGATGTACACCGTGACAAAAGTTCAAAACGTACTGTACTGGATATATCCACGGCATGAAAAAGAGAGATCCAAAGAAGAATGACGAGTGCCTGACATGCTATATCATCCGTACGATTGTTTTAGATTACCCAAATGTTTGTGAATCTGCTCATCATCCCCATCTGACCTCCTGGACTATGCTTCACGTGAAATGTTACTTATCTTGAGCGCCACATAGTTCCAATTTTCCAATAAAGTTTGGAAGAATAACAAAACTTGCACCCAATTGCATCTCTACTGATATAACTTTTTAGATTTTCTTTTATTACAAGATTAATGACCACTTGGATCTCCACTGGCCAAGCTTTTAGAATTTTATCAAAAAATAATTTAAAAAAGTTGAATACGAAGAAAATCAACATTTCTCTGTATAACAGCTTTTTCGACTGTAATGACTGATATTAAAAAAAAAAACTGAAAACTAATGAAAATTTTAGATAAACTCTCTTTATATTTTATCTAAAATGCTAATGGACCATCATTCTTCAATGGATGGCATTCTTATAGTAAGTAGCTATTTTCCAGAAGCTCATGCTTTTTTATGATGGTTTACGCTTTACCTTTCCTAGATAACCAACTTCAGATGGCTCACACTTTAATTTATATGTCTTCCCTAAATAGTTCTTTCTTACTAAATTGATAAACCAATAAAGTCCTTTATATAAGAAAATCAGTAAATCGATGCATGTTTACTGATTTACAACAGTAAAGGTGTTTTGTTTTTAATAATTTTTAAAACCCAGTTTAGGAAAGAAGGATCAAATACTGATTTAATAGGGAAATAACAGGGATCGACTTATTCCAATAAAACAGAAAATTAAGAAAAATAATCACTTAAACACTCAATTGATAATTAGGATTAAAAATAGCTGATGGCTAGTGATTAATCAATACTCCTCAATTTTGCAATGACTGATTTGATACATCTCAAAATTTGGGTCATGAACTAAGGATAGAAGGAATATTCTTCTAAAGATTTCACTTGAAATCAATGGCTAGATGTAGAAAAAAAATCAACGATGCGGTCGGCTGGAGAGGGGTCTAAATTTCAAACCGCCCATTTGATAGACCTAAAACGCTAGGACTCCCTTTAAAAAAACTTTTTTTGAAGGAAATTTCTTGATCTAGAGTTTCAAATGAAATAGACAGTTAGAGATGGGCTAATTTAAATAGATTGGAGGATGTAGCTGGAGATGCGCTAATTTAAGTTCATCTGAGGATGTAATTATATATTAAAATTTTGGCATGTACATATTTTCATTCTAATTATTTTGACTTTTTTATCGCCTTACCATTTTTAAGAATAACTTTTAAATTTTTAGATAAATAGGTAGTTGAAATTTTTAAATAAATAGGTGGCATTAAATAGGATAAGATCAATTGGATTTTATCCAAAAATTTTTTCAAAATTGAAAGTTCTGATAAAGGTTTTATAAAAGAGAAAATTTTTTATAAAATTGATTTTACATTATAGTTTGTCTAATCCTTTTATTGAGGTGATATTTACATTGGGCTGAGTACGCAATATTGACCATTAATGTAAAAAAATAAAATAAAATCAAAACGTTGTACAACGGTTTTGTTTCTACTTAGCCAGTTTGAAAAAAAAACAAAATGCTAAAAAAATTGAGCTGTATTTATTAATCACAAACCATTAACTATTTTTAATCTCAGTTCTCAATTGAGTGCTTATTTTTCTTAACTTTCTCTTTTACTAGAATAAGTGAATCCCTATCATTTCCTTATTAAATCAGTATTTGATCCTTCTTTCTTGAACTATTTTTTAAAGATTATTAAAACCAAAACACCTTTATTGCTATAAATCAGTAAACATGCACCAATTCACTGATTTACCAATTTACTAAAAACATGACTTTACCAGTAAAACACTGAGTAAAATTGCCGTGAGCATACATGTACTTTACCGATAAAACACTAAACAGAGAGAGAGAGAGAGAGAGAGAGAGAGAGAGAGAGAGAGAGAGAGAGAGAGAGAGAGAGAGAGAGAGAGAGAGAGAGTCTGTTTCAATGTCTAGTGTTAAGGTTTGATAGCATTCTGAAAAACTTAAGTCCTAAAGGAACATATTAGAACATAATCCTTACATGCATATCATATCTAGAATTCTAACGGTTTAAGAAACAAAACGGAGAGGCCTACCAATTAACGAATTCTAAACACATACGAAAAGAAACATTCATATAGACAATCCCAACTGCAGAGAAGGGATCATGTTCATACTGATATTATATTGATATTGATATACTTTTCTCGAAATCAATTTTGAACCATTCAAATTCGCAGGTTGAATGGAGTTCACTTTCCAAATTGCTAACTCCCCATTTCCTTTGAAAAGACACACACAGATCGATGGATACGTGTAAAATCAAGAGGAAATCTTCGAGATAAAGAATCAGCGTTAAGAGATTGCCCCTCTATAGCCCACCTTCATCGTATTTTCCATTTGGTTCGTGTAAAATGGTATGCATGCAAGTTTTTACAATGGAGGCGATGGTAGAATTGGGTCAATTTCCAGCCATGGAAGAGCTGGATTTGTGCATAACTTTGGGAATTTAATTGTGTATAGTTTGAAATAAATGAGGCTTAACAGAAAAAGAAAACACAAAAATGATGTAACAGAATGTTATAATGTCAGTCATAAAATGCATAAAAACAAAACACAAAATAACTAATTATTGGAAAAAGGAAGAATAGATAAATATGGGTAGTTAAACATTACACATTATAAAAAAGAAAAAAAGAAGCTTGTACAACTCTTTTACTTAGAAGAGGCTTTTACGCTTTTTCCTTCAAAACAAATCAAAGCCAAAAACATGGAAAGCTGCAGAAAATTTTCGCAAGTCGTTCCCCTGCAGTATGTAGGTGTATACAGGTAGATACCCATGTAAACGGATAGATACCCATACATTGTTTCTCATTTATGCTAATTATTTTTTCGTCCTTTAAAAAAAAATTCCTAATGAGCGAAAGCTCTCTCTGACTAATATATATACCATTTTCTCAAGCTAAAATTTTGTAATAATTTTTAATAGGAGAATCGAATGACAACATTTCCCGATCTTATTCCCTTACCATCCTTGAACATAATAGCTATGGCAAAATCTAAAAAGTATTTATTCCAGTAATTCCTCCATTTTATAAATTATCTTCTAATTCATTAAGGGGTTGTTGGGATTGTAATAGCAAGGGACCCTTGAGATGACTTTTCATGTTAATATGACCCTTCAACTATCTCTAATAATTTTACCTTTTCTTATTATTCAATCAATTTTCTTTACTTTTAAATTAGAAAATATATTTTTCTCACATTATCGCTTCCTATATTTTTCTATTATACTACCTTCCTATTACAACTTTATCCAAATAGACTCTCATTTTCGCTTTTGTCAACCAAATAAGAAAATCAGAATTCCCTGGATACAAATCCATTGTAAGTCTATGATTCCTATTTGTTGGTGGGGTAAATTAAACTGGCACTCATGTTCCCTGATATCAAACAATTCCCTGCATCATTTTAAAAAAAAGATCAAGCTCCAAGTCAAATTACTATCTCTCAATAACAGTATCAAGAACTTTGAAGGAACTAATGTAGTGACTTCAACCCAGCTGTTAAAGGTTTTTTTTCCCATAGGTGATACAGCCCGGTAGTAACATACATCTAAAGCAAATCCTTCATGAAGATTAGCTTGTGGAAACTGAAGTTCATCCTCTCATTAAGTGCACCCAAAACCTATCTGAATTTTCTTCAAGTTGAAAAGGTGGAGCTCTTTTTATTTGTACAAATGTAAATATATACCTCCATTTTTATGAACAGGGATTCAGGCAGTCACATTTTTTGGATATTGAATAGAAAAGTTTGGCATGTGCAAAGGACCCAAGCACTGATAGGACTAAGCACCGATGAAAGAAAACCAGGTAAGACATTCCAAATACAAACCCACACAAGAATAAAGAAGAAATTCAACAGGCGGCAGTAGACTTGGCATGCATTCCTATCTATGGCTAAACCAAAAGATTTCTTAGGACTTAATGCCCACCTTATCACTTATATTTAATCAATCCTAGTTACGGCCTAAGCTATCATGTTATTGGTTTGGTGCTAGTAGCAATCATAAGAATTGTATATGAAGACAGATTTTTTTATAGAAAATTTTTATTAAGCAGATTGTTTCAAACCGAATTGTCAAAGTGGGTCATTTGCAATGAAAGATGAACAAGCATTAGTCAAAATGGGTACGAATGATCATCTTCCCCAAAACCCCTGAGCTAAGGATGTAGAAGTTCACTTGGGGTTTACTTGATTTGGCTAATTTCTTATAGTTTATTTGCTTAAATAAACTGTTGCAAGAAATAAGTTAAATTCGATGGGATTTTTATAAATATTCTTTCTTGTGGTATTCTTGGTTTATTAAAAGCTATTTTTCTAAAAGACCATTATAATTATTTGATCATTCCCAAAATATCCATCTTTTCCTGTAAAATACGTCTAATTTAAATTTATCTATTTTTAACTTTACATATTTATTTATTAAATAGATATTTGGTAAATTAATTTATTTTGATTTATACACATTTTAGTTAACTAAAAAAACTTTTTGTATTTAGCCTACTACCTATGAGGGTAATTTAACCTTTTGATTATTATTTCAACATTTTAGCTTAACCACGTCAAACATAACTTAACAATTTTAATCCATTTACTTCAATTGCATCAAATAGTCTTTGCTTGTTTAACTTTTGCTGCTTATAAATAAGCTTCACTCAAAGCAAACCAACCCTAAAACCACAAGCAAGCCAAACATGTGCCAGAGAGACACATTGGTATTTTGAGCAATAAATTAAACATAGAGAAACTGGGACATTGCTGATCTTGTCCAAAAATCAGATTAGTCAACACATTAGGTGGCTATGCTGGATGAACAAGAGGAGGAGAAAGAGAAGGAGAAGAACCATAAAAAGGAAATTAATGTAGACATCGTGGTGGATTTTTGAGATTTTTTATCTTTAGGACATCTGCGAGGTTGGTAAGATGAAGAAGAGAAAGAAATAGAAGAATAGGAGCTTGCTGATGGAAACTTCATCGATGGAAATAATGCATTAATAAAAATATGCAGTGGTGAAGTTCTGAGAAATTGTATGTTTAGGACATCCATTGGTACAGATTTTAGATACTGTTATAGCCCCTCTCCCTCCCTCCCTCCCTCTGCGAGGTTGGTAAGATGAAGAAGAGAAAGAAATAGAAGAAAAGGAGCTTGCTGATGGAAACTTCATCGATGGAAATAATGCATTAATAAAAATATGCAGTGGTGAAGTTCTGAGAAATTGTATGTTTAGGACATCCATTGGTACAGATTTTAGATACTGTTATAGCCCCTCTCCCTCCCTCTCCCTCTCTCTCTCTCTCTCTCTCTCTCTCTCTCTCTCTCTCTTCTTTGGCTGGAAGAAGAGTAAAGATAGAGTTCGTATGCGTTGGATTTTTTGACAAGAGGATCTAAGGGACCTCTTTGCATCTTCAATCAAATCAATGAATTAGTCGGTCGTAAGATTGTCCACGTGTGTTACCCAAGAAAAGTGTTAATACGTACCTGAGGTTGAGAGTGGGGAAATATTGCATCTGATAGCCATCCATCCCACTATCTGCGATGACATATACCTGATCCACCCTCTTCAGTTGCGTGGGCCAAGAAATAAGTAATGCGTATCCAAGTCGATACATATGCTCCATTGCTGCAAATAATATAGCCGAAGTTCTAAAAGGCCATAATGTTTCCTGACGCCAGTTAAAACCAACAAAAGCGAAGCTATAATGTAGCATGCGAAGTGGCCAGATGATGTTTGGATAATGGGAGAAGGTCATTTCTTATAATAAAAATCGATTCAGAGCTCCAAATCACCTAGATGAAACAGTTATTGACATAGAAATTACCCAAATTTAAATAAATTTGGAAATAGAAATAGGACGTGATTTTACTTAAGAAGATGCAAAGCATATGCAGCGCATATCAAATAAAAAAAAATCCCGTGGCACAATCATAAACAAGAAGACAAACAAGATCCCATGTTTTCACAGTACACGACTTGAGAATAATTGCAATGTGACTTTTTTGCGTGTTCACAGGACAAGCAGCGAAAGAAATGGTACAAGCTGTGAGAGAAAGTGGTCGGACGATTCCGGTACCCTGAGGAGAAGCCAACCACTAGAAGCCTAGAGAGCATCAGTATCCATTGAGCGCAGAAAAAACCAAGTGTCACTGTAATAAATCCCTATCTAATATTTCTCGTTTGGGAAACGTACAAGCAGTTTTGGTACCCTGAAATTCAGTGAAATGGATGGGAACGCAAAGTGCATGTATATACCATTCAAATATGGAAAGGGCACTTTCTCATTCGTGCACGGTACCTATGGGCTTAGAACGGCACAGTTTATATCATTTCCAGCATTCAAGACCAGAAAATGAACCCCAACAAAATAATAAATAAGAAACCAGAGAAAAAAAAGAAAAAAAGAAAAAGAATGAGTAAGAATGGCAATGTAAGACTGCTAATCAGCTGGATGGAAGGGGCATCAAAAGCACCATCTTTTACGGATGGTTGGTTTAACCTATAGCACACCATCATGCTGTTTAAATATAATCTTTCTTGTAGCTGGCAATAAGAGAATGGTAGAAGCAATAATAGTGTATCATTCTAATGAGCAGTAGCTGGGGTTGTAAAAGAAGGCAAGAAAGGATTACCACATTCCCATATGTTTTCTTAAGGTGCGCACCTTCCATCATCACACCTCCAAGATTATTATATAAAAGAGGCATTTATTGCCGATGCAGCATCATCAAGATTCTCATCGTACGAAAGCCTTCGAGGAGTGCGAGAAGGGTCTACCAGCGCCTTAAAGTATGTGAATCTTGATGATGCTACACCAGCAAACAATGACTGTTGACTCTCTCTCGATCTTCATCATACTGTCATCACCACCATCACCGTCTATGGAGCAGGTATGTTGGAAACAGTATAGCTTTAACTTTAACCCTAACCCTAAAAAGATTCAACCTGTGGAGAAAATCTAAAACGAAGAAAGGGCATCAAAAAGCAAAAAGAGCACCACTGCAGCAAAACCCACATCCGAGAACGTGAAATTCAAAACACCCAATTGAGAAAAAAGCCACGCGGTGAGGAATATCCCAGAAAACAACAAGAAATAAGAAAGAAGTACTTGGATTTTTTTTTTTTAAAAAAAAAACAAATGGTAAAGCATAACGGTGGAGAAATGAGGCAAAAGATGCAGGAAGTTTGGAGGAGAAGACAAGTTTGTAAAGCATCGATGGCCTATTAAAAAGGGAAGGCTTCGAGGGATGATGGGCAGGGACTGAGTATGGAGAGTATAAATATAGGGTTTTAGGGTGGAAAGGGGCTAGAGGGTAGAAAGAAGGGGGGAGGGGGGGGGCCCTATCTGTGTTGGTGATGAAGTGTCAGGAAGGCTGTACCCGTGACCATTATCTATTGCAATCTTCAGTTGTAAAAACCGCCAAAAATTTTTGTTCCTCCTGCCCTAGGCCACTATCTATAGACACCCTACAGCAAAAAATCCAGCCATAAACGAGAACAATCAAGGTATACTGAGAGAGAGACCCTATAATGAAAAACCCAAACCGAGAGAGAGAGAGAGAGAGAGAGAGAGAGAGAGAGAGAGAGAGAGCTCTCCTAGTAATGGTGGCGTTCTGTTTTTGGAGTTGCGTCCTCCAAAAGGATTTTTACGTGGACGGAATTGACAGGCCCGACAGCCAAAATCGCCGGGTGGTTTCAGCGGAGCAAGGCAATCAAATTGTGAATTTTTCTTCTTCTTTTTCTTATTTTTTTTTCAAATTTTTGCAGCAGATATCAGTCTCTTTCCATTGTTTTGTGTATGAAGGTCCGGGTAATCCTGACCGTCGAATCCGGCAGTTGAATATTTTTCCTTGTGATCGACAGGAAGGGTATGGCTGTGGGTGCGTTATTCGTCCTGGGTGATGTAGACTTGTGGGGTCCAGCGGTTGGGCGTGAAATCAAGTCCTGGGTCGACCCAAGCGACCGAAGGACCATCAATATGAAATTTCCTGTCTATGCTCCACCAACAGTGGGTCCCACCATGTGACTGGTTTCCATCGCTGGGCACATTCACCGCATCACCCCCTCAATGCGTACGGACAATGCCTGCCTGCGATTTCCCAGATGTTTGCTATGTGCATTGCAAGCAAAAAAAAAAAAAAAATGGCGCAACTCCATCGAAACTAACAACATATTTCTTCTATTCCCCGCTTCTCTGCCTTAAGCCCCTTTTTCATTTAAGTCACTTGTTTGCTTGCCCCACCATTTCGATTTCGATTGTTTGGCTCTGGTGGTGTGCTTGGATAATAAGTATATATCTTCCCCCTCCCCCCCCTTCTATAGGATGTTATATGTAATTAACTTAAATAATTTTTATTTTTTTATCGTTGTTATCTATATTTTGATCATCCTATTCTTTTGTTGAAAAAAAAAAAAGACTTATCTGCATTTTAAATAGATATCCAATGATATTCTAAAATGATGATTTTCAATTCAAGGAGAGAAGATCTTATGTCATGAAGTGATATGCTTAATTGGGTTTCAAAGATTCTTCTTGGGTATTTTGTGCAATAATTGCTCCGTAATTTAGGGATCATGCTGAAGGCAACGTGTGTGCAATTATCACTGGGTTAATACTTTCAACAGAAATTATCCCTCTATTTTTGAGTACATGGAATCATTTATCTATTAGCTGTATTTGTGGAGTCTTTTCAATGATCTTCACTGTCACCCAGTTGTCCTTGCTCTTTATATCTTGCGTTGCCTGCTAAGCAACCAAACAAAAACAAAAGACTTCACGCATACCCCGCCACGTAAAACATATTTACTCAGGATAATGGCCCACAATGTGAATTGACGAAAGATGCAATGACGGTTGTCTTATTAACGTGGAAGGCATAATTTTCAGTTGAAAGTTTTTAAGTATGACTTTTACCTTAGCTATCCTAACCACCCGTAGAAAAAGCTGATTTGATATATATATATATATATATATAACATAATAATTTTATTATTATTTATATTTTTAATTATTATCTTTATCTATTTTAACTTTATTTATTTTAGTGTGGACTACTGCCGACATTATTATTTGCATTGCTGATGTTAATCTCCCTGTAGTACACGTGCACTGATTAAGAACAGTAAAAAGAACATATTTAGATACTTGGAACTAGGGAAGAAAAAGAAAATAGAGACATAGATAATGTTTGCAATATAAAAAATTAATATTAAATATAAAGTAAATAAGCTTAAATGGATAAAATATAATGATTAAAAATATAAATATTAATAAATAAAATTTAGGATTATTATCTAAGTATAATAGTTATATGTCATATCCATTTATTATTTTTATACCAAGTTTTTCCTAATTCTATTAACCTGGTTGGATAGCACAGTGTCACTATGGATACTAAAAACTACTGTGTTACAATATAACTCAATGCAATGGCATCGCCTCCTCGATAGGAGCCTTGTGTATTGTGTATGGTTTTTTTATTGTAACTCAATACATCTTAATAATCTTGTGTTGCCGATAACAATCAGAAATTCCCAACTCATTCCAATAGAGTATAAGGCAACCTTGTAATTGACGCCTGATAAATGCTACCATTCGTAATTTTTTTGCAATTGGAAAATATTTTTTCCTCTCATCCTTAGTAATGAGCCCCATCGTCCAAACACTATTGGAACTAAATCACCATCATCTTCTGAGTGAAAATCGTTAACCATGGAGTGAACAAAACAGAATACTTTATTCAAAGAATTCAAGGTTTTCATGGTCCTTTAGAGTTATTTAATGCAAAGAAGGCAAGAAGCTTTGGTCGGAGCTTGTTTCCCAACAACACAGCTTACTCAGATACGGGGCCCATGGCTTATATGCATCGATCCAACCTGTCAAGAAGCATAGACACCCTGTAAATGTGTCTGAATAATATGTCGATCAAACCATCAAGTGTGGGCCTCCATAAGAGATTTAAAGTTTCTTTGGTGGTTCTTTTGCTGTTGTCTACAGCACCACAGAACCTTGATATATAGTATATATAAAGGCCCCCATCATTTCAGTCCCGAGATCATGAATTCTAAGGTTGGATGAGACACCCAAACATGGTAGACCCTTTCAAGTTTTATAAATGCATTGTATACAAGCAAGAGGTGGAATAGGCTAATTAGAACTTATGCTAACAGGTTGGAATGCAACCTATCTCTTGATTTTGTGCCTGTGCAATTTTTCAAGCCAAATCCTTGTGGTGATGTGAGATTTGGATGTAACTGTGAGCCTTTTTTCATGCATATATTGCCCGCCGCCCAAAAGGCAAGCTGTGACTTCCTTTCTGCAGCTGTGTCTAAATAGCTCTTTGAGTTTTGTATGTGCCTCATGAATTGGTTTAAATAGCCAGCTGAACCGTCAAACACAATGTTTATTGCCCATAGTCCCACAGTCCAACCGGTTAAAACAATCCTGATCTGTAATTCTTGAGTTCCTCTTTCTGAAATGAGACTATTGTTTGTGTTGATTTATCTAATAAATGTCTCCCAACCAATAGTCAGATGATGGAATATAAAATTGGCCTTAGCTTATGATAACCTAAACTGGAATCCATGGTTCGGACAATCTAACTTGAACTATTTTATTCTTTTTTCCATCCTTTTTAATTAATGTGATGTTTGTTGACCCCAACAATCTTATTTTTTTTATTATCTATATTTTTAATCAATATTCTCTATCATTTCATTAGAATATCCTATTTGTTTTATCTTTGTCTACTTTATTTTTAATTATTATCTCATTTCTGTCACATCTTTTCCTTTCTTTCATCCACATTTTCAAATTTACCATTTTTTCATCACCTTTCCTACCTTTTTCAATTTTCAAAATAAACCTTCGTCACCAAAAATCAAAAGACCCCAAAACAAAAAATAAGAAAAGAAAAGGAAGAAAACAAGAAACTACGTCAAAAATTTTCATGAGAGAATCAAAAGGAATTTGGGAAATTTGATGTTTGGACAACGCAGTGCTATCTGTTCTTGATGGGGATCTTAATATGATTTGAAATGGCTTACTAGATAGGTGTGGAGATTATCCAAAGTCTTAAGCTTGATTTTTGAATTGAACCTTAAGGGATCCAGTTGGGTAAAAGAGCCTTGACTAAACCTGTTCTATCAACTACAGTGAAAACTTTAGTGGGACAGGAATTGCTTTTGCAGTGCACAATAGAGTGAAGCATGTGTATATATGGCTATTCTAAATTAGTCGATATGTTTGGAATGTTGAGGAATAGGGAATCGTCATTTTGGAATACCATTCAAAAATGGTTGCTTCTACACACGTGTGTGCCCAAGGACAAGGAACAATCAGCTAGAAAACTACTTAATTGGCCACATTGCTTTCCCATCAGATGCTGCTATGTTGCGGTATTTGATATTTTGGCCCAGAAATTATAAAACTTACCTAAAAGAAAGTTTAGCAGGCTAGTTGGAGGGATTGAAGTGGAGGATATTTAGGGGAATGATCATTAAGACTTGGCACAAAAAGGTGCTAGCTGCATTTCGTAACGATTCCCAAAAGGCGCTGTTGCAAATTAAGAGCCCCATCAATTCTTTCAACGGCCTAATCGGATTGACATAGTGTATTCCTTGCTATGATGATAAGAAAAAAAATGTTAATAGGAATAAAAGCAACATCAATGATATAATAGAAAAAAAAAAAACAAAATATCATGATACTTAAAGAACTTGTTCCCAAAGATTTTAGGAGTTCCTTAATTAAAATTAGACAAAATGTACTTGTTTCCTTTAATGAGAACACCATCTAAATTGTTAATCCTAATAGACGAAAATCATTGAATTCAGCTATGAGGTTAATTCTAGGAGAGGCCTCTCCTTTTTGTATCATCCATAACAAAGAATGCAAGTTCTAGTTAATAGCGAAGGTCGTACTCAAAAGGAGAAATGATTCTTGCTTTTAGATTGTGTCTACTTCTTGACATACCAAGTTCCAAATGGGGACAGAATATACTGCAATATGCAATGCAAATATAGGATGGAAATGAAGAATGATGTGTTTAACTCCCTTTTGCATTAAGCGCCTGTTTTAGTGGGAATAATGAAGAGTGTAATGGGGTGTTTAGTGTAAAAGATGGCGTGATACGAAAACATAAAATAGAATAATGAATATTGGATAGAAGAGATTGTAACAAGTGAGATAAAGATAGCATGATTGGTATAAGAAATCTACGATAATGATTGAAAATATAAGTTTAATGATGAAGAGGGAATGTATTAGATGTAATGTTTAAAAACATTAACTATAGATATCAATTTAGATATATAAATGTTTTGCTATTAAGCTATATTACCTTAATTAATCTTTTTATTACATTACATTAATAATATCAAAATTTTAAAAATTTAGATCGGATTGGTCAATGAACTGTTTCTTAGTTGAACCGAATTGATTGGCTAGTCTAGTTTTGATAACAATATTTTTATCCTTTTTTATACTTATTTTAAATTACTGTTAATATACACTATTCATTGAAATTTCACTTGGTCTTGGATACACTTTTGCTTGAAAGACGGTAGTGTGTGTTTGGATGAATACACACTGTTCATGTGTAATGAATACATACCTTTTATTATACATCATTTTCTCTTTCAATTACATGAAGTATTAGCAAACACACCCTATATTATAATTATTATCCTTACTTTTTAATTATTTTTTAGACCTTTTCAATCATTTACCGAGTATATTCTCTACTTTTTAATCATTCATTATATTTTTTCAATCATCCATTTATTTTTTCAAATACACACTGCTCATTATATTATTTTTTTTTCTTCGTACATTCTTTAGTACATTACACACCTTAATGCACTCATGCAAATACAGTCTTAGAAATAAATTGAAGTTTTTGAGTTGGATAAGTATTGTTCGTCAATTTACACCATCATTTAAAGTTTTATAGGAGTACCAATCACAGGCCAAAGTAATTACTTGTCCCATGTGAGCTGGAGGGTTTTCACCGAGGGGTAAGGGCTACAGAGAACATGTGTACGTGAACAGGTTTCAACATAGTAATGATCGAGATCTACGATAGTGAGTCAGTTCCTGGCCCACATGCCCCTGCTTGGCTCCCTCTTGGTTTCACCAGCACAGATTCCACAATCAAGAGCAACCTGACCTAGGAAGCTTTGGAGCAGAAATACTCGTTTTTTAATTAGCCATGCATGTCTAATATATATGTGAAAACATGCGAATGCTTTATTGAACGAATTCACGTGAAAAGGCTAATGATCCGTTCGCTCACTGTACGAATCCACGTGAAAACGCTGGCCCACTCATCGGGCAAACAGCTCATCCACTCACACAGATCATCTACTGTGGGTAGTTGAAATGATTTCCATTCTTCTTTATTGCAAGTAATCACATCAGTTACTGTCAAACCATATCCGAGAACCAATGCCCACTTGGTTTTATTTAATAATCCAACTTTAGATATCCTATCTTGTAGTGGATTAGCATCATATATATGAGTTTAGATTTTTATGTGGGGCCGAGCCCCTTTCCTAAAACAAATATTCAATTGGGTGTTATTCGGAATTTTCTCAATACACAGACGATATGAAAGATGTACAACTGATGATATTCTCGTGTCCGCTCCCTTACATCACTCTTGTAAGCCTACTTTACCAAGCTAAGCTAGCTTACAACCCGCTTGGTGAACTCGTGCTTAAGTTGAAAAACTAAGCTTTCAAATTGACTAAAACTTGCCAAGCAAGTAAGGGGAGAAAAGGGCAAATTCAACCAAACGTAATATAATTTTGAGAGAATGTCAGCATGGATTTACACACATACATGATATGCAAAAGAATTTGATGATTCGGATACATACATATA